>CAOGCB010608334.1:0-16972 GCA_948266635.1 Cnidoscolus chayamansa
TCAGCAAGTCTTTTCATGTTTCATGAATAGTCCCTGTTGCTACCTAGAATGCTTAAGCATAATCCTTCTATATTTTAGCCACAATTGAAATTAATGCTGAAGTAGTTGTGTAATTGATAAACAAAAAAGAAATGGCTATAATTGATATTTGGGGATGATCCTCTGTGTGTGGAGGTTATTTTTTCTCTCAATTATTTTCCTCCTCTTTATGCAATATATAACTATTTACTCTCCATTGTGCATCAATCTCAAATATCCTTTAAAAACTAAAGTCACTATCAGCATGAAGCCCCTTTCAATTATCAAAACTTTAATAACAATAATAGTAAATAGTCATAGCCATAACGATCGTCATCCATTGGCACCACTGTCAATTACACACCAAATGGTAGTAGCAATAGAAATTTCAGTTACCAATGTTGCCTATTTCACTTGTTTTTTAGACATTGACATTTTTGTTATGTCGTCTCTTATGATCTCCTCAGTACATTTGGTCTTCATCATTATCATCACTATAAAAGAGACAATGAGCAAATCATTGTGATCCTATCATCGCAGCATATGTTAAGAAGACAAATTATAGCATTAACATAACATTTAGTTCACATGTCACCACACGAACTCACATAACATTTCACATAATCAATCATTCATATGCATATTATGCATGCCATTATATACTTAGCATATACATCATCATACTCGTGATATTTCACCTTAACTTTAACGGACATGTACTCCCTATGGTGTTTGCCATGACATTATATAACATTTTACATTCATTTCTATGTCCGATCTTATGAACCTAATGCACTGATACAAATATGTAACATTCCGTTTTCCCGAACTGCTATCAGCATGTTAGAATTCCGACCATCCGAAAGTGGCCGAAACCCTAACAAGTCTAACATTACATGTACCTTTTTTCTTACATTTTTCATTTTATTTACATTTCATTTGTACATACATTTTTAATTTTTATGCAAACATTCATTTTTCTTGTACTTCAACATTTTATGTGTGTACATAAACATGTATACAGATCTCATACATTACAATGATTAAGGCTTATAAAACATGGATGAAATATTTAAATTCTTATTAACATTCATAACATAATGAATAAACCTTAATCATATACATGTAATCAGTGTTATTAAAGGCGGTAGGCGAGGCGAGGCAACCTTTCCTCGCCTCGCCTGGGCCAAGCGAGGCCACTTGCAAAAAGCGAGCGCCTTGCCTCACCTGGCTCAAGGCGGGAGGCGAGGCAAGGTGCCAACTCTTGCAAATTAGGTGTAAATTCTTGTTTTTTTTTTGCCTTTTGAACACTAAACACTAGTCAAACTTTCCTTTTAAATTAGCTAGTTAAACAACTGAATTTTAAGCACTAGTTAGGCAAAATTTTAGGTACTATTTACGGAAAATATCATTATAATTATTCTAATTAATTAGAGAAAATATCTTATAATTATGCTAACTAATTAATTATAGATGTTATATAATTATAGTAACTAATTAAGAATATTTAAGGAAAATATCATTATAATTATTCTAATTAATTAGGAAAAATATTCTTATAATTATGCTAACTAATTAATTATGTATATTATATAATTATAGTAAGTAACTAGGAATATTTAAGAAAAATATCATTATAATTATTGTAATTAATTAAGAAAAATATCCCTATAATTATACTAACTAATTAAGAATATATATCATATAATTATAATAACTAACTATGAATATTTAAAGAAAATATCATTATCATTATTGTAATTAATTAAGGAAAGTATACATATAATTATGCTAACTAATTAAGGATATATATTATATAATTATAGTTACTAACTAAGAATATATTCTTATAATTATGTTTACTATTTAGAATATAGTTCTATAAATTATATTAACTAATCATGAAGATAATAATATAATATTTACATAACTAAATTTATATATATATATATATATTTGGGCTATGGCGGCTCACTTCAAAAAGGCCCTCGTCTCGCCTCTCGCCTATGGCAATAGGGTAGCTTGTCGCCTTAGTATCGCCTCTCGCCTTAATAACTTTAAGAGTACCAAGCATAGAAGTAGATCACTATGTTGGGCAAAGTCATAGACCCAAAAACTAGGAAAAACAAATTCTATAAATGACGACCCCTTCTTTAGATAAGTAGGAAAGTTTCATCAATGAAAGTGTTAAGCCCTCGGATCTCGTCACAAGCCTATCTGCAGTTAAGTCTTCCCCTGCTGTTGTCTTTCCATCGTTGCAGGTTCTGCATCTTTTAATGGAATCTATTGTAAACAATGAGATGGAACTCAATGGAAGCAGTTTCAGGAGAAATCTAGGTAAGAATAAACATTTTTTTTTCAGACTTAAGTTTGATATTACAGAGAATCATCTAAATAGGAATAGTTGAATGTGCAACCAGAGGTAAATCTGGCTACATTACAACAATAATAAAATGTTTCTATTTTTACATTTATTTTGTTTCCTTTATTTCTAACACTCCCTCTCAAGTTGGATCGTTGGATCTCTGACACCCAACTTGCTCAAGACATCATATATCCTTCCGATCACAGCTTTTGTAAGAATATCAGCTAACTGATCCTTTGATTGAATAAATGGCAGTGTAATAATAGCTCCTTCGAGCTTTGCTTTAATGAAATGTCTATCAACTTCAACATGCTTTGTTCGATCATATTGGACTGGATTTTCTGATATACTGACTGCAACTTTATCATCGCACATCAATGGAAGAGCCTCCTTCGGCGGAAAGCCCAACTCAGTTAATAACTTTCTAAGCCATAAAAGTTCAGCTAGTCCTCGAGCTATACCTCGAAATTCTGCCTCTACACTAGATAGTGATATGATATTTTGTTTCTTACTTTTCCAGGTGACCAAGTTACCTCCAACAATAGTAAAATATATTGATGTAGATCTTCGGTCAACAGGATTGCCAGCCCAATTTGCATCAGTATAATCTTGTATTCTAAGATGCCCATTTCTTTTGAACATAATACCTCTTATTGGTGAGCCCTTTAGGCATCGCAGTATCTGTAGTGCAGCATCCATGTGATCCTTTGTGGGTTATGCATAAATTGGCTAATTACTCCAACTGCATATGCTACATCAGGTCTTGTGTGAGACAAATAAATCAGTTTTTCGACTAAATGCTGGTATCTCTTTCGGTCTGTTGGTTCCGCTCCTTCTACAAATTTTAAACCATGATTCATCACAATAGGTGTTGGAGCAGGCTTACAATCAATCATTCCTGTTTCAGCCAGCATGTCGAGAACATACTTCCTCTGAGATATATAAATTCCTTGTTTGGATCTCAAAACTTCAACTCCCAGAAAATACTTCAAATTTCCCAGGTCCTTCATTTCAAATTCTTTAAACAAGTTGTCTCGAAGTCTCGACATTTCTTCCTCATCATCTCCGGTGATAATCATATCATCTACATAAATGATTAAGTAGGTAACTTTTCCCTCTCTTCTCTTCAGAAACAAGGTGTGATCTGAATTGCTCTGTTGATACCCATATTTACTCATTGCCATGGTAGACCATCCAAACCATGCCCTTGGAGATTGCTTTAGCCCATATAGAGCTTTCTTTAGTCTATATGCCTCATATGACTTAAAATCGTGAGAGAAACCTGGTGGAGCATCCATATACACCTCTTCTGCTAAATCGCCATGAAGGAAGGCATTCTTAACATCAAACTGGTGGACAGGCCAATCTAGATTTGCTGCAATGTAAAAAAGTACTCCGATAATATCTAATTTGGCTACCGGAGAAAATGTCTCTGAGTAATCAATACCATAGGTCTAGGTGTACCCTTTAGCTACCAGTCTAGCCTTATATCTTTCTATCGTGCCATCTACTTTTCGCTTGATTGTATAGACCCATTTACATCCTACTGCTCTCTTCCCAGTAGGCAATGTACACTTTTCTCATGTACCATTCTTTTCTAGAGCATTCATCACAATTTGCATTGTTTTATGCCATTCAGGTTTCTCCATAGCTTCTTCCACCGTTCTGGGAGTATCTTCTGCATATAATTATGTTGCAAAAACTTTGGCATTTTCTGTCAAGTTACCTCTTACTAGATTTGCCACGGGATATCTACTTGAACCAAGTTCATGTTCTGGTATGTATCTATTTGGAGGTACCCCTCGTGTACTCCTGGGTGGAAGCATATATCGTGGTAGTGGATCATCCCCTATTGTCTCATTTTCTGCATTTTCAAGATTAGCAGGAGTAGTATTAGGAACAGTGCTAGAATCTGAACTACTAACCTCAGGGATATCTGTAGAAGGAGATCGAGAAGGTGTGGCTGTGATTGGTTCAGACTATACTTCATTGTCATATATCTTATCACTGAATTGAGGTGACAACGTACGACTAAGCAACCAATCTAGTGGTTCTCTCCCATGTTCTTTCTCCCCCTGAACAATGGATTGGGTTGTGCCTGAATAGAAATACTCGGTCTCTAGAAAATCACAGTCCATGGTAGTATACATGAACTCCATATCAGACAAACACACATTTCTCAGCACAAGGATCGAATTTAGTTCGGTCTGTCTTGGGAATATGAACAAATACATAGCATCGAAAAATATGAGGTGAGACTGTTAAGGTTGGTAAGACTTGTGTATAATCAGCTAAGGTTTGGATTGGAGTACAAAAACTAAGAATTTAAGTTGGAAGGCGATTAGCAAGATAAGTGGCAGTAGCCACAGCTTCAGGCCACAAATAAACAGGGACATGGGATTCAAGCATAAAGGCCCTAGTGATCTCTAGAAGGAAGTGATTTTTTCGCTCAGCTACCCCATTCTGTTGAGGAGTATTGGGACACGTGGTTTGATGAATGAGACCTTTTTCAGAACAAAAACTTTAGATAGATTTGTTCACAAATTCCCCCCTATTATCAAATCTAAGGATTTGAATTTGTTTTTGAAACTGAGTTTGAACTAGATGATAAAAGTGAACAAATTTAGCAAATACTTCAGACTTATGTTTCAGAAAATAAATCCAAGTCATTCTGGTGCAATTATCAATAAATAAGACAACATTTGAAACCACTAGATCCAGAAATAGGAGCTGGTCTCCATTCATCCGAATGTACCAAAGAGAAAGCATGTTCAACATGAGTATTATTTGGCACAAATGATTGTCTATGTCTCTTAGCTAAAGCACATGTATCACATTGTATATTAGAACCAAAAAATTTTGGAAACAATAATTTAAGATAACCGTGCGAACGATGACCCAAACATTGATGCCATAGCCAACTTTGACGATCCATAGATCCATGAGCCAGCATTGCAGATCCCTCTCGAGATACTTCATCGATGTGGTACAATCCATTCCGTTCAGTGTCACGCCCAATAATCTCCTTCGTATGGATATCCTGCAGAACACAAAATATGGGATACATGAGTACAGTGCAATTTAATTCCTTTGTAACATGGCTAATAGACAATAATTTGTATGACAAGGAGGGTACAAATAAGCAGTTAGACAATTTCAGTTTAGGCGTCAATTCAATAACTCCTACTCCTACCAATGTTAATTCCCCACTTGTAGTCTAAATACAGTTTTTATGCGGTACTGGGCATTTAATAATATCATACCTATCATATGTCATTGCATCAGTCGCACCACAATAAAAAATCCACCTACTATTTTTTTCTTTAATATTTTTTGAGGGGCATTTATGTAATTCTGCCAAGGAGGGGCATTTTTGTAATTTTGCCCGGTTAGGGTTCTCCACCTGTCCAACATATAAATTTGCCCTAAATATTTTACATGGGCTAGGGTTTCGCGTGGCGCTGGTTCCTGTTCCTTTCTATTGCGCGGCGCTGGTTCCTGTTCTCCCTATTCCAACTGCGGCAAATCCATCTCCTTCGCCATCAGAGCCACCCTCGCCGATGGTGGTTATCTCCTGACCACCCAGTGTTGTGGCGGTTGTCCCTTTGTTGCGATGGACATCTGGTTTCCCTTGGTCTGATCTTTTCTCCTTTTGTTCCCACCAGTCAAGATATCTGATGAGGTGAAAACATTCTCGCTTAAGATGCCCCTTGACGCCGCAATGGTCTCACGTTCGATCTGTCTTCCGTCGGGATGAAAAGGTCACTGGATCTAACCGACGAAACTTCATTTGCTCCATTCAGTTTTGCCCTTGCCCTTTTACGATCAAGCCTACCTCGATTCCCGATGATGGGGTATGACCGACCGATCCTACCGTTGAGCTTAAAATGCTCTTCCTGGCGGCTTCTCAGCACACTGTCATGTATATGGCTTCAACTGAGGGAAGTGGCGATGATTTCAGAATGTCCCGTATGATTGCATCAAATTCATCATTAAGCCCAGATAAGAATTTGAACAATATGTGTTCTTGTTGCAATCTGTTATCAATTGGGTTAGGTTGCCGCCTATCAATTTCCATCCACAGGTTCTGGCAAACACTGTAGTAATCCTCCAACGAACATTGTCCCTATTGTATCCTGTTAGCCTTGGTCATCAGATCAAAGATCTATAGATAGTCCTCCCCACTCTGATAAGTTATGGCAAGGCCATTCCACAAGACCCTTGTAGTCGGATAATGAATAAATTGTTGCACCAGATTGGATTCAATGGCTTGAATGATCCATGAGAACACCTGTAAATCCTTCTGCCACTAACCGGTATAGGCTACATCTGTCTTTGCTGGGGGTTCTAAATGTCCAGTAATATGACTGAGACATCGTCGGCCTCCAATTGCTATCTCCATCCTTCTTGCCCACAATACATAGTTGTGGCTGTTTAATTTGACTTCAATTGTAAGTGGATGGCTGCTATTATTATTTGATTGTGGTGTTTTGTGTTTGCAGCAACCTAGCAATCTGTTGTGACAGAATAGTAGCTGCCTCAGATAGTGTCGATGCTGATGAAAAGACTTCTTCACTCATGATTGATCATAATAGAATAGGTAATTTGGTAAATGATGATGCCAAAGAATTGATCCTTGGATCATTCAAATGGCTCTGATACCATGAAATCTAGAGAAGAATAAACATTTTTTTATTCAGACTTAATTTTGATATTATAGAGAATCATCTAAATAGGAATAGTTGAATGTGCAACCAAAGGTAAATCTAGCTACATTACTACAATAATAAAATGTTTCTATTTTTACATTTATTTTGTTTCCTTTATTTCTAACATCAGGTACCTCAAGACTTGTTTGATAAGAGAGTCTTAAGTTTTATATTTGATAAAGTTCTACTTGCACTTTATTGATGATGTTAATCCTTATAAGAGTACATATATTCATAGGACTTCTAAATAAACTAAAAGTCTATCACAAGTATTTAGTAAAAGAACTACTAAAGAAAATCTAGCCAAAATACTTTTGATCCTAAGCTAATTCTGCAAAAAGACTTATAATCCTATTCCAAAAAAGACTTCTAATCCTATTCTAAACAAGATTTCTTTGTTCTACATTGTTTTTTCCTATGAATCAATATGTAACATTACTCCCATCCTAGAGAAAAAGCTTATCCTCGAGCCTGAAAGTTGGACAAGCTTCTTGAAAGTGAGACACTTGTTCCCATGTGGCATCTAATTTAGGGTAATGCTACCAAGTCACTACAATCTCCCATGTTCCCTGATTGAGATGGAAGCAAAAGATTTGTGATGGCGTAGGTACTACATGACCTTCCATGATAGGCGGCAGAATTGGTTGTTGTTGGGGTGGTGTTCCTTTAAATAATTAAGTAATGAAACATGAAACACATTATAAATCTTGCTATCTACAAGTAGTTCCAACTGGTATGCTATTGTCCTAGCGCATTCAATGATTTTAGAGGGGACATAAAACTTTGGAGCCAATTTTTTATTGTGTATTTTAGTGACTATTAGGCACCAATAGGGAGATAACTTCAACCAAACCAACATGCCTGGTTCGAACTGAACATCTCTATTTCTTTGATCATATGTTTCTTTAATGCGAGTTTGAGCTTGGGGGAGTTGGGTGTTGATGTAAGCCAAATTCAGAACAAGTTCTTACAAGGCTTGGTCCAAATTGTCCACTTGTGTGGACCCTTGTGCGTATGATAGTAGTTGCGGAGGATCCCTGTCATAAACAACTTTGAATGGTGAAGTTTTTAGGATTGTGTGAAAAGAAGTATTGTAAAAATTCATCCCATGGCAACCATTTCACCTAACTTTTTGGCCTATCCTCCACAAAACACCTCAAATACATTTCATTGTTCTGTTCACCACTTCCATTTAGCCATCGGATTAGGGGTGTTATGCAGAGCAAAAAGCCAATTTTGTTCCACCTTACAACAGGGATGAGCCAATGGAAGAAAAATGAGCAAGCTTAGAAAACGATCTACCACCACAAATATCATTGACATATCTTGAACTTTCAGAAGTCCTTCAATGAAATCCATTAAGATATTTGCTCAAATTTGAGACTGAAGGTTTAATGGCTATAATAACCCTGCATAATGCAAATTTTTGTTTTATTGCATTGATAGGTTTCATAAGAGCTTATGAAGTCCTCAATTTTAGAATAGTTCCTTGCCAATAAAAATCACTTCGAACTTGTTGAAGTGTTTTTTGAGCTCCTTCATGGGTTGAGTTGCATATCCTTGCAACAATAGTAGAAGTTAATGGAGATTGAGGCAATAAATTTACTCAATGTCGATAGAGAATCATTATCTCTCAAATGGACCAAGGATCTTTCAGTTCTCCTTTTGTGATTTGATCTCGTAATTACAATATGGTTAGTGTAGTATGAATTTCATTTTTCACATTCTCAAATATCAACACTTTGCTTAGGAAATTGCAGAGAGGCTTTTTGTTTCATTCTGCTGTCGTGAAAGAGCATCGGCCACCTTATTCGAACAACTAACTTTATACTCCACATGGAAATCAATAAAGTATCATTTTGTTATTCCAACAAATATTTTAGGCTATAGTAGCCCGAGGTAATGAGAAATTTTCTACCTCACAAATATGGACACTAGTGCTCATAAGCTGCAAACTTGAAGAGTCTCTTGGCTAACTTTTGACTGAAAAAGGCAATTGGGTGGCTTTTTTGTTGGAAGACAGCTCCAATTACAACATGAGATGCTGTCACATTCTACCACAAATTCAATGTTAAAAATCTGAAACTTGAAGTACTGGTGCGATGGCTGGTGCCATTATCAATTGATGGAAGGCATGTGAAGCTTTTTTAGTGAATTATGGCAATGCACTTGAGATGCAGCCATAATCTTTAATGAATTTTCGATATTGCCCTATGAGTCCAAAGAAGCCACAAAGAGCTATAACTGAATGTGGTTTAGGCTATTTCATTACTACAAAGATTTTGCTTGCATCAACTGTGAAACCTGCTCTACTAATGATGTGACCTAAGAGACTTGTTATGCCCCAATAGAACGTTTCATAAATAAATGATGGGAGCATAAGAGATTGAAGACTACTTGGCTGTGATTCACATGTTCCTCTAACGTCCAGCAGTAAATTAAAATATAATCGGAAAACACCAATACAAAATTTTCGTAGATAGGGCGAGAAACTTCATTCATAAGCACCTAAAAAGTAAAGGGGTGTTAGTAAGGTCAAGAGGTATAACTGAAAATTCAAAATGGTCAAGGTGTGTGTGAAAGATTTTTATCTCAATGTCTCTTGGTCTATTTGAACTTGATGATATCCTCATCGCAAATCGAGCTTTGTAAAATAATGTGCCCTATGTAATTCACTCAGCAATTCATTCACCATTGTAATTGGAAATTTATCCTTGACTGTTTTTCCATTCAACTATCTATAATCAAGCAAAAATGCCAAGAGCCATGCCTTTTTCTTTTACAAGTAACACTGGTGAAGAAAAAGAGCGGCTAGGTCGGATTATTCCTTGGTGGAGCATCATTTCACATACAAATGCAAAGAACATGGACCTAATGCTTTCAGTATGATGTCAAGTCTACAATTTTAGTTCTTTCACAAGCGCTCCAAGTCTCCCAAGATAAGGTGGCTCTTAGCAACAAGAGGAGCGCACTCTAGGATGAAGTAAGCTAGATGGTAGACTCACAAAAGGCATAGGGGAATAAATGGGTTTTGGTGACACCATAAACACTCGACTACTAGAGTGAAAGATAGTGTGAGGTTGGGCCTTGGTGCTTGTTGATGCTTGTGGATGAGGGTTGTAGTACTTGAGGGGAAGACTATTGGGATAGCAAGTATAAATTGGGAAAGGACCATAACGGAGACAAGTAATAGGTGGAAAATATATAAGTGAAAAAGGCCCATGGACCTAATGCTTTTTTCGGTTGGCGATGATATCAATGCCAAAAGTGTTACTCTCACAAGGCCTTACAAAGAAATATTCACCCTGCATTTATAGTTTCCGATTCTAGCAGCATGTACAAGCAGCGTATTGGTGTCTGACATAAAAAAAGCTGCATATATGCAATTTCTCTGTTTTTAGAGAAGGAAATAAGGAGAAGAAAAATGAAAATCAAAAGAAAAACTTAGGGCAAATAAAAATTAAAAGAATGAATAGATATCATATCCTAAGAGAACATATTACATTAATTAAAATACAAATAAAATATTGAAGCTTTAGACTGCTGATTTTCCTTTATTCTGATTTCCTACAATTTCATCTATCTAGTTGTACATTATGTATTAAAGAAATGGCTCATAAATTATTAGTTTTCCTTTATTAAATAAAAAGATAAAACAGGGCCTTATCAAAGAAATTGCATGTTCATGTTCATTGTTAACAAGATTTGTCCATAATTGAACTCAAACCGAGTCCAACCAGAGTTGATATAGAAAAAGAAGTTAACCTGTGATCCATCAATATTAGGAACTGCCATGCCCATGCATCCATTCCAGTGTGAATTTTGCATACATATGCTCAACAAAAGTAGAGTTCTTCAACCAATGCGAATCAATATCCAGTGTTAAATAACCCAATGTACATGTGTAGGAAGAAATGCCTGTTTTTCCATTTTTCATTAACCTGGATTCTGCACCTCCAATCCATATCTAAACACAACAAATCTTATTAGCATAAAGCATCTCTAGCTTGTTACAACATGGCATGTACATTTATATGGTGCATGTACATCTACAATGTGCTGATTGAAGATTTCAATTCAAAACGAATTGTCATTATATGATTGAATTCGAACTGTTAGTAAATATTCCAACTTCCAAATAGCATCAAAGGACCATAAGGACATCAATGCTGAACCGTTCGAGCCACTCGAATTTTTGATTTGAGCTTCCTTGCTTCTTTTTGAAAACCAGAAGATTGAAGACCATATATAACAGCCCGTTGAGCTGATCGGAGTATTTTCATGCCACTGATTATACAACCAAGCAAGAGCTTGGATGCACAGTGATACCGTCTAGCCTTACAAAGATTGTGGATCAAGGAAGAGTACGTAAATGAGTCCCCCGTCTCCATTGATTCAAAGATCTTTAAAGCATGATCAATCTGACCAGCTTTGCCCAACCCATCAACCACACAATTTAAAGCAACCGAATGTGAATTGAAACCCATCATATTCATATGCTTAATATGTTGCTGTGCCCCCTCAATATTACCTGCCTTACACAACCCATCTACCAAAATTGTGTGTGTATACTCATCACATTCTAACCCTCCTCCTTCCATTTCATCAAGCAATTGATATGCATCTTCCATTTTACCTAATTTGAAATACAGATTTACCAGTGTGTTGTAAGATGCTAAATCATGCTCAATGCCATTTCTCACCATCTGATCCATGTAATCAGTAGCCTCTCTAACCCTACCACACTTGATTAAAGCACCAACCGCTGTACAATGAGCGAAACCATCAAACGTGTAACCCTTATCTCTCATCTCTTGCAATATCTCAAGCCCTTGTTCAAAACGCCTAGACCTAAAACAGCATTTCATAACAGTGGTATAAGTTATGGCATTTGGCACATAACCAGATACAGCAAGTTCTTTGAGCATTTTCCTTGCAGCACCCAATCTCCCCGCTTTACACAAGCCATTAATAAGAATATTATAAGTGATTAATTGAGGAACAAATCCATGTCGCTGTAAACTTCTAAACAGCATAAGTGCGTTACCCGTATAACCATTGTTGCAAAGACCATTAATCATGGTATTAAGAGTTGTTGGACATGGAGATAAACCATGTAAAATAATATCTCTGAAAACTTTATTTGCTTCTTTAGGTTTTCCTAGCTTAAAGAAGCAATGCATCAATGTATTAAAAGTCCAAATATCAGGAGCTATGCCTCTTTGAAGCATTTCTTCAAACAGGTCAAGGGATTTCGATAACAAGCAATTTCGAGTAGCACCAGATATCAGAGAATTGTAGGTAACAACATCTGGGTTTATTCTGGCTTCTCTCATTCTCTGGAGAAGAGAATAAGCAGAATCAAAACTAGCAAGATGACAGTAGCCATCAATAAGTTTATTATAAGTAACTACATTTGGAAGTACTCCTAACCTTATAGCATCAATAATGACTGATTCTGCTTTATCTAATTGCCTGGCTCTGCAAAAATATACTACGCATATGTTCAATAATCTAGTGGACAATTTACCGAGCATTCTTTCTTCCGAAAATTTTCTTTGTACTCCTCCAAGTTTAACAAGAACAGCAGAAATTTGCATACAAACTGATGAGAAAAGGAGAGGAAGATCTTGATAAATGGGAGCGTGAACTTTTTCTTCCTATTGGACTCGCCCAATCGGTATTGGGATGAAGGAGCAGAGATTTACTAGCCCAGTCAAGAATCAAAAGGAAAGCGCCACATTGAGCTGACGAGTAATTGAATCATGAGGAGGCGGATGAATCAGTGCACACAAGAGTCCAACCACGCAGCTGAATCAATATTTTAATACTGCCGAAATTTAAATTCATAATCATTATATCAAATTACCACTTATCTTACCGCTACGTTAAAATCAGTGCAGACTTAGATCAGTCCATCATTATTGGATGGGTGTGGGCTTATTTGCTGACAAACCCAATATTATTTGTTTGCAAAAACAATTTAAAAATAAATAAAAATAAACAAAGTTTTGAAGCAATGCAGAGCACCTTAAGATTTATATTTAAATGAAATTATTCTGTTGGATGAAGATTAAAACTTTTGACTTACTGCAGTTGGAAAAAAAAAATACTAAAAAAAGTGATGGGCTAAAAAATATTTATAGGGATTGTGACTACGGGCAATCATTTTCTGAAAAAACGACCATTTTATTACTTTATTAAAGTTTATGATTGAAAATATATATCATCTTCGTTTTTTTTTTCAAAATCATGTTTCAAGAGGCATCTTCCAGTGGCCAAAAAGCACTTGGGAAAGCACCTGGCATCTTAGTGGAAGCGAAGCAGGCAATGATAACGCTAGAGGTGTCTCTCTTAATCACGTAAATTCTAGAGTTTAAAAAGCTTACACTAATTGGAAAATTGGAGCAAAAAAGGATGGTCATGAAATCTTTAAAAGTGCCTTAGAACAATAGATAGACTTCTTAAAAAGAGAGCATGTAATTCTTATGGCAAAGTGAGCCCAAAACAGGGGATTAGCATGGGAAAGGAACTCTTAGACTGGAAGACAATGGAGTTAAGAGACCAAAGTGATTTGAGTAATGGAGTCTACTACGAAGTAGCACTAAGGCCCAGAAAGCCTAAAAAAGGAAGTTAGAGGGTAAGGAAGAAGTGATTAGCTTGGAGAAAAGCCAAAAAGTAAGCAACTGATGTACTTAAGCTTTATTAAGGTATTTCATAATGTCTTTGAAGATAAATTTAAGTTCAACAAGATAAAGTTTAAAGCTTTGCAGGTTCCTAGGAGCACTGAAGACCCCTACATAAGAATGTATTCTGACTTCATATTAAGTTTGAAACAATTGAAAATTCAATATTATAAAGATTTATCAAATATATAATAAAAATTATAAATATAAAAAAATTACACTTAATATTCAATATTTTTATTTATTTTTTAGACTATACAATATATAAATAATTTTTATATATATAATTAAAATCATATATAATTTTTATAAAATTAATATTAATATGAATTTTATTGATATATTGATGGCTAGTAAAATTATATATATATATATATGAGTCATATTAATATATTAATAGTTATTTATAAAATTTTAAAATAATATAAATTATATTAATGATTACCCGATAAAATTTTATAATATATTTTAATAAAAACATAAATCAATTTAAATATAAAGACAATATATAAATTATATAAAAAAATTAAAATAATAAAATTATTATTATGTGTAAAGTATAACACTTCGTAAAAAAAAATGAATACAGTCAATTTATATAATAAATAAATTCTGAATATAAATAAATTTATATAATATATAATTTTTATATAAAAATTAATATAATAAAACTAATTTTAAATTTATTAAACTGATATAATTATTTATATTTTTATGAGTTTATAAAATACTTCTAGTGGGTGTTCTTTTTTTTTTTTTGGAGATATCATTTCCTTTATCTCTTTAAAATCGACATGAATTACTTAAAATATAAAATTTTAAACTAAATAAAAATATTTAAATGAATTTTATATATACTTTTTTCTATTGATATTATTTGTATTTATTATGAATATATAAAATAAAAGAGAAACATATTAATTTATTTAGAAATTGAAAAAATAAAGTACATATTTAATTATAGAGTGTAAGATTTAAATTCCTTAGTATTGGCGTTGTTTGTATTTATTCTTCGGATGTTGATGTGAAGCATTTATTTATAAAGTATCCTAAACTAGACAAGAGTCTAAATCTACGTTTGATTTCCTTTTCCTGTTCTAAGTCTTGATTCTCTTTTCTTAAGCCAAGTAGGACTCTTATGTCTATAAATACTTTTGTAAGCTTACGCTGTAGGCAATTTTGGAATTGGAATAAAACTTCTTGGATTTCATATTTCAATCTTTATGCTACGCTACGTCAGGTGGTATCAGAGCATGGCTGACGGATCCGTAGCAAGAACCTTAGCTGTTAACTTACACGATGAGGCTTCATTAATAAACAAGGACAGAGCTTTGTTGCAATGCATGGAGCAACAAATCGATTGGTGATTTGATGAGATCAGATCGCATATGGAGAATTTTTCTCGAAGGACTGCGGCTTTGGAAACAGGCATAGGCCAAACCAGAGCTCAGAGGATTATCGATGATCACCGTGGGTTTGGTCGCACGATGTAGACCGATGAACTTGATGAATCTGACGACGGTGAGTCACCTTGATCTGTCCATCAAGAAGGGTTTATTGAAACAGAACATTCGGAGGGACATAGGTCCAACATTGTTGTATCGGACGAAAGACAACAAAATTTTTGAAGGGCCTTACAAAATCAACAGAGTAACCAACAAAGGACTACTAATAAGGCTCGAATAACTAGGAACAATAGTTGATTGCATGATAATAGGGTCGACGATATTGACACTAACTAGAGAAACTAAGGAGGCAATGACTTCAAATTGAAAATTGATATCCTTAATTTCAATGGAACATTGGGAATTGAAGACTTCCTTGATTGGATTACAGATGTCGATCGATTCTTCGAACATGCGGAAGTATCAGAAACCCATTAAGCTAGTATGGTAGCTTACCGACTCAGGGCTGGGGAAGCCGCCTGGTGGGATCAGGTGATTAAGGAACATGCAGAACAAGGAAAGTCACAAGTATGATTCTGGAAAAAGATGAAAAGTTTGGTGGTGGAGGAGTTTCTTCACCTGACTATGATCAAGTTTTGTTCTAGCAATATCAACAATGCAAGCAGGGAAATCGCACAGTCTACAAATATGCCTGTGAATTTCATCGATTGACTACCCATAACAAATTGTCTTAAACAACCTCGCAACAGGTTGCTCGCTATCTTAATGATTTACAATCACAGTTGCAAAATTGAATCGGTGTGCAAACTATCCGCACCCTTTGTGATGCAAAGAGTTTCACCCTTAAAGTTGAGTCATTGATTCAACAAAAAATTTTACACAACATGGCGAGTGGAGACCGGAGTCGAACCCCGTAGTCAGCGCCAATGAAGGGAAACACTCCTAGGGTTAGCATTAGCAGTGATAAATGCACTCTAGAGGGACCCCGCGAAGGTGCAAAGTCGGGGAATCCTACCACGCACACTCGAAATAATAGGGACCCATATGCATGAACTTTTAGTGGAAAGTGTTACTGATCTGGACAAACTGGGCATCAATCCAATGCTTGTCCTGACCGACATATGGTAAACTTGGCAGAGCGCGATAGTGAAGGTGAAGAGGTTGAATTCTGTGAACCCGCTGATGGGGATGAGTTGGATTTCAAGTGAGACGGTGAAGAGCAGTTTGCAGAAATATGTTAATCACATGCATATATCATACATTCATCAAACAAAACACGTTATCAAATAGCATGTAAATAAAATAATGAAATTAAAAAAGTTTGATTGCTTATTAATCTCCATTATATGTAGGCCATTACAATTAGACTGCATGGCGATCCCGCTAGTCGATTAGTGGGCGTGGTTAAGGGGCAGCACCCTCGAAGCATTGAATCATCATTGATCTTATCAATAATTTTCTGCTAAAAAACCATAATCTATGTCCATGAATAATAGGTCTATTGATCACATCAATATTTGTTCAATCACATTAAACAATTACTCTTTACACAAAATATGTTTAATCATGTTAAACGATTATGCAATACCACCATGAATCTTTTTTACATCGATATGTGGAGAACATATTCTTATAGTTCATTAATCATATTAACAGTAAGGTCATTAAATAGGTTAATCATATTAAATATGTTTTTAATAGTTTGATTAATTTATATCCTCATATAAACAAAATACCACTTATGATTATGGAATCCAGTAACATCCTAATAATCATCCCAAAGCAGAT
>CAOGCB010608404.1:0-12354 GCA_948266635.1 Cnidoscolus chayamansa
CCATCAGGTTGTGGATTTGTTCATGCCAATTATTCATATACCCTTGTTTTTTATACCGTTCATTTGAGGAGACCTTGGGATTATCCTAATTTGTGGGGTTTGGTTCGTTATTTTATGTAGGAGGAAGGTGTAGCTTGCACGAGGTGTCTACTGTTACCTCCCACGCAATTTTGTGTGTACTTCTGAAGGGCTTGAGAGAGGTCAGGATCGTGGCCTTGGACGCTAACCGACTGCACCACTCTGAACTGTCGAAGCTATAGCCTATAGTTGCAAACTAATTGGTTTGGTACCATGCCAAAAGCTTCCTTTTAATTAGAGATTGATTGTCTTTTATTTAATAATTTTTAAAGAAATTATAGCAAGCTTCTAAAAATTAAGAAAGATGACGTGGTGTCCAACTATAGGAAATGAGTATCTGGGTTGTCCATGACTCAGCATACCAATACGAATTAAGATGTATCTATCTCTTGACATGCAGTTGTAGTGCCTCTACCACGTACTCTTCTTATAATAATAATAATAATAACTAAATGGTATAAGTGGGATTCGTTTAGTGTGGTAATCAATATGTTATTAGCGCTATGATGATGATTTAATTTATATAGTAGTAGTTATAAGAAGATCCCCATCATACACATGATGGTTGTATAGTAAAATTTCTGCAAGTTGACATTAGCCCTTTTCAAAATTTCTCGGTAGTAATAGGATGGTAGTTTTACTTGTGTAGATTGACTTTTTATGTGTATTGAGTCTTCGATTTTCTATTTATTTATCACTAAATCACCGTAATTTATCACCCTTACTATTCTGTCGAGCAAAAAACTTTAAGATTAGGGTAAAATGAATCAAAGTAAAATTTCTGCAAGTAAAACAGAGAGATTAATAATGAAGGTTCACTTTACATGGCTTTTATGCGATTGTAGTTAGATCCAGCTCAGTTTTGTCGTTTGACCACATTTCTTTAGCTTTTCCTGTTCCTCCTCTGCCACTCTCTGTAAGAAGCTGCTCTCCTTGTTGTTGATTCAGCTGTCACTTCAAGATTTTTCGTTTTATTATTATTTTTTTAACTTTTTTAAATAAATTATTATTATTATTATTATAAATTTCATTTTTAATAATGATTTTATTTTTAGATTTAAAAAAATCAATCCATTTAATCTATCAGCTTTGTTTTGTCTTACTTTTAAATTATTTAAAAGAAATAGTAATAAATATATAATTATTTTTAAATTAAAATAAAATATTCTATTTACGTAAAATCAATAGAATTGACAAAATAATTATATGCCAACTCATTCAAAGTCTTCCATAATTAAATATTGGAATTTGTCGGATGAAAAGAGTCCTTCCTTTCACATTACCATCACTTATTTTTCTTCATCTCTTTTCGTTTTTAAACCTTATAAAATACAATCAATTTGAAGAAATTGTTTTTTTTTTTAAGTTATTTCGTATCTGCGCCATATAAATTTATTAAAGAGAATGAAAAATATTCTCTGTCAAATTTAAAAAATAATTTGTACCTAACGCTTATACTCAATGAACAAAACTAATTTAATTAAGAGGCCAAAGATCATTGCTATATCATTTCATATAGTAAAAAAATATAAATTAATTTATTCATAAATTGATTAATTAAGCTTTAATTATAAATATATAGAGTTAATTTACTCATTCGGTGTTATAAATTTACTAATTTAATCGCTCATTTTATTTTATTTAAAATATTTCTTAAATATTTTTTCATGATATTTGGGCATTCAAAATAATTAATCAATATTTTTCTAATTAATGAAAAAATTAAATTATATATTTATCACCAAATTATAAAATTAATCCTTAGTTTGAGTTGATGGTATATTATATGGTAAATTGACGTTGGCTTGGAAAAATTCACAAAGGCCAGCTGGCATGTGGGGCCAGACGGACATAGGCCGGCAAATCTGATTTCTGTATTATAATTTATGATTGGACACATTTATTATTAGGGGTTTGAAATTTTATTTAAATTTATAGTTGGTGTTTGTTTTATAATTATTTTAAATAATTAAATATTTATTAATAAATTTATTTTAATTATAATAAAAATATTTAAAAGTATTTAAAATTATTCGTTTTTAATTAATTTTTATTAAAAAAAGTTCGAATTTAAAATTGAAAAGTCCGGTCAATAGGGGCAGAGCGGATAAAATAAGCAAAGCGAAAAGGGCAAGGAAAAGAAAAAAAGTGAAACCTGTGGGCTAATAGAAAGAAGAAAAGGGCAGTTTGGCAGATAAATCTCTGTATATTCCTGAACCAATAATAACCAAAATTCACAAAGCCCCTCTAAATTCCCCATATCACTTTCATTCCCGCCCCATTCCTTTCGTTTCTTTGGATTCTCTTCCCCCCCAAAACCTACTCCCAAACATCTCTACTTCGATTTGCTTCCCATCTCTCATCATTGTCCATGAAATGAAAGCCAAATCCAGTAAGGCAAAATGGAACTTCAACCCCAAGCTAGGGTTCATTTCTGTCTTTGTTTCTTGCTGCTTCTTCTTCCTCGCCGGTCATTTTTCTTCCACTCTCATCTCTCAGGTATGATAACGATTTCACTTCAGTTTGATTTTTTTTTTTTGGTGGTTGATTTCTGATTGGAGTTATTTTCCATGTTAGGATTTCTCTGGAGCTAGGCAGAGAGCAAGGCAGCTTCGATCATTGAAAGAGGAGATCATAGACTATGATTTGTTGTCTCCTGGAAAGACCGGAGATAATTCTATTACTGTGATCCCCTTTCAGGTTCCTCTCTTTCTAAAAAAATTTTAATTATTATTATCTTAGCAGAAATCATTGTTGAAAATTTTGCGTTTGTACTTTTCAGGTATTGAGCTGGAAACCTCGTGCTCTGCATTTTCCTAATTTTGCAACTGCAGAGCAATGTCAAAGCATGATTGATATGGCAAAGCCAAGTCTTAAACCCTCCACTTTGGCTTTACGGAAGGGAGAAACGGAGGAGAACACAAAAGGAATCAGAACCAGGTTTTTATTTTTATATTTGCTTATCTAGCTATCTGCATTTTAATTAAGAACAGTTGAATAGATGGATGGATTCGTTTAAAGACTTGAATACTCCTGAAAATGATTGATGAAATTTATTGCTATTGGATTGATTGAGTCCAGCAATGTTGGGCCTGAATCAAATATCTTTGCATGTCAATGATTCTCAGAAAAAAGTTGATTTTACTTTGAGATTTTAACTTGTTAGCTTACCGCTCACCTTTCCTTTTTTCAAACAGCTCTGGTATGTTTCTTAGCGCTTCTGAAGACGAAACTGGAGTTTTGGATGCTATTGAGGAAAAAATTGCTAGAGCCACAATGCTTCCCAGGGCCCATGGAGAGGTATTTTTCACACTTCTTTCTTCACCCTGAGATTTGGATGCATTTTATTTGGATAACCTGCACATTGTTATTGTTCCTATTTCCTAATAATAGAATAGCATTACTATGTGGAAATGACAGAGCAGTTGCTTCACTACGAGCCCTTAAAAAAACTTGTTGACGTGGTCGAAACAAGAGAAATTGACAAATTATTAGTAGCTAAGAATATACTCCAAAAAAGATTATTTATGTACAATTCAATTATCCATGCAGGGGAAATTATTTTGAAATTTGAAAAAAGAACCTGATAGATTCTCTCAATTTGTCTCTTCCCTTTTTTCTGTTTCTTTTCTTGGCTGTCTATAATCAAATGGAAGTCTTCAGCATAAAAGATGAGATATCGAAAGATAGGGCGAGTAGAGATGCATCAGCCCAGGTCAACTTTGTATTTGGGGTTTATCATTGCAGTAGCGCAGCTGGTTTTGCAACTTCAATTTTAACGTGTATTCTATGCTTAATCTTCTTTGCTTTCCTCAGTGTCATTCACTGTTCAAATCCTTCAATGAATTCGTAGTTTTTTACATGTCAAAATAATTTGCAAATGTCTGAACCAGTAAGCTTCAAAAAATTTTCACGTCTCAAGCAATTATTTAATTATTTGTAATTCATTTCCGTTGAATTAGTGAACCTTTTATTTCAGGGCAATTTTAAAATTGTCTGAGGATTGCACCATGTTTCAGGCATTCAATGTCTTGCGCTATGAGATTGGGCAAAAGTATAATTCTCATTACGATGCATTCAATCCTGCAGAATATGGCCCACAAAAGAGCCAAAGGGTAAATCTCATGCAAGTATATATGTATATCCTTTTTTTTCACTTTATTTTATTCCATGTATTTATATGTAATACATGCATATGAATATGAACATCCACACATAATCTCGTTATTTCACCTTTCTATATTTCACAGTTACATAGTATTTATATAGAGATATGAATCTCCGGTACGTAAATCAGTTGGAACCAATTACATCTAATTGTCATCAACCAAGTCAATTACATCTAATCTCATGCATAGATTCACTATTAGGATCATTATAAAGAAAATGTTTGAAGTCAACCTCTTTGATCGACTTTTATGCAGGTTGCGTCTTTCTTGTTATATTTATCTGATGTAGAAGAAGGTGGGGAAACCATGTTTCCGTTTGAGGTAAGATCAACAGCTCTTTCTCTGCATTCATTTTGTTGGTCATTTTGCTGTCTAGATGTAGATGCTCAAATAGACTTGGTTGTGCAGAATGGCATGGACATTGATGAAAATTACGACTTCCAAAAGTGTATTGGTTTGCAAGTAAAACCACGCCAAGGGGATGCGCTTTTGTTCTATTCACTTTTCCCAAATAATACAATCGACCCAGTAAGTGTTTCCTAATTCTGCATGTTTAACCTGAATACCAAACCAGTGTACATGAAGGTTAACTGCAGAACAAGTCTGTCGAAGCTTTTCCCAAAAACGCAGAGAGAGAGAGAGATGCCAATAATAGTTTCCCGAAAATGGCGATCCACCAATAAAATTACACCAAAATGGAGAGCACCAAACAAATTTCCCCATTGTAGTATATCTCAGCATCTAGATTCACGGACTATATCACTTGTAGGCCAATTGCAGGATCTAAATTCAAGGCTAAGCATTGTTTTGGACGGATACTATCGTATGGAACTGTAGTGTTCCTGTTGCTTTCTAATGATGGTTACTTTTGTTTGGATGCTTTGGCAGATGTCACTGCATGGGAGCTGTCCGGTAATCAAAGGGGAGAAATGGGTGGCTACTAAGTGGATTAGAGATCAAGAACTAGACGAATAGAGCACTTTTACATGCCACCAATCTACTGTAATGTTCAAAAGCTGTTGTTTTTTTATTGACTTCGACAAAGAGAATAAGAAATTTCAAGCTGCTATCCATTTACCTTCGTCGAGTATAATTTTAATAGTAATCGAAAATAACAAGCCTATCAGTTGAACTGGTCTATTAGATTCAATTTTTAGTCAAATAGGCAAACTTATGAAAATTGCTGTTATTAGAATAATGCATAATGAAATGATCAATCCCACAATGGAAAAGAACCATACAACTTTAATACAAATTAAAAAAAAAAAGAATAAATAAAAAGTTGAACGTTGCGTAAATTGTAATCTCAGATTTGTGCCAAATACACTCCAAAAATGGCCATTAAATAAAAATATACCGTCCATGTTTGGTTTCAGCATCGTCACGATGTGTGCCAGAAGCGCCTCTCTTTTCTGGTTATATACATGATGGATTGGACCTCCACATAATTAGAGCGAAACAATAGATCTGCGGCCCTAAAAATAAGTTTTAGCCGTGGATTTTGCTGTGTGCTTTTCAAAACCAAGAAAAGGAAATAGAATACCTTTTTGCTTACTTTGCTATGATCTTTAAGAGCGCACAATCTCTCTCCTTCACCTCACTTGATCATCTAAGTTGGATGACAGACACCCCAATTTATCCATCTCAAGTTCTGAGCTTGGTGTACGAGTGATTTGTTGAAATTACAACTTGTGCCAGTTCTGGTATGGTTGCTTCCCCCATCTCTTCAACAAATGCATACAACCGGCTGCTATGAAAAGCCCCAGGGCAGCTAATGCGATCATAGTTGAATTCTCAATATTCTGATAATAGCCTCTCTGGGATATTGAAAAGATTGCACAAATGTTCATATGAAGACAGTTTAAACCGAGCACACATAACCACAAATAAAAGCCACCACAATTACACACAGGTATGCGAACAGGCAACAGATATCAACGTGAAACATGATGAGGGTGACAAAAGACCAAAAATCAGGTGTGACCCTGAAACATCAATAACCAAATAGGCCATATTGGAGGTAGCAGTTCCAACAGCTCCTCATTGTCATCGTCTTAAAAACAATGACCATGTAAAGGGAAAACACTCATACTCTTAAAGTTCTCTTGGACCAGCTAATAATTATTAGTCCAGTCTATTTTTACTTCCTTTTTCCCCTCAACTTCTAGAAAGTCATCGTTGGGCCACCAATTCTGGCACACAGACATTGCAGCTGTTTTCACACCCTTCAGTAATCTATTCTATAGTAAAGAAAAGCATGGCATTATGAACAATGTGTTTGCCATATTTACAATCACGTCCTATTAACAGAGATACCTGCAGCAAACATTTATTCATTCAAGGTACCAATAGCCTACCAAATTACCAATGCTGCCCAATGCTTATTGCTATATATGGAGGAAATTCTTAAGTCCCATGTGCTCAGGCAATCTGGGTAATAGAAACTTACTTGCATTAGCAGAAACAGAATAGCTGCATTTGCTGGAGCTAGAGAAAGGCTTATCATTCCTCCACGCAACTCATTTGGAACATGCCTATGCATAAAGAAGTGGAAACTCAATTAAAACACCACTCCATAGTCACCATTAGTTACAATATGATAATTAGATAGCAAATTTCAGCGTACATGGTCCTCAGTCTTGCGAGTGAAGGTATGATCAGGCCTACTCCAGCATGGAATAAGCAGAAAAGTGATACTAACACTCCAATTTCCTATATTTCATGGATAAACATCATGAACTTACGAAGAATCTAGGATAAGAACCAAAATGAATTTAACACTTGAATACCTGATAATCATAAGCCACAATTGATAAGGTTAACCCTAAAACAATGAATGCGTACACTAGGTAATCCTCAGTTCTAAGTGACGCTGGACCACTCAAAAGCCATGGAAATACTGTGCTTCCCAGCATTCTTGATCCCAGCAAGCATGGATGTATCAGCCCTAGAGACACTTCTCGTCCATCAGCCTAGAGTCAAATGCAAGGAAAAATACCTCATATTGTTGCTGATTAAATTTGTTTTCTTGGTATTTCATGAATCATTGTTAATTGTAGTAATTCTAAAACTTATGCAAGAAATTACAGGTTCATTTTATAGAAAAGACCAACTGTCACTGAATTAATGTGTGTTCTTGGCTGTGTAATTACCAATGTAGAAGAGTTGTTGATTTAGAGTTCACTAGAAATACAAATATATAAACTTCCCTTCTAACTTCAGACAACAAGCAACTGTGCGATTTTCTGGCAAATCTTCTTGCATATTATTGAGCCAAATCGTTTATGCATTTGCCAAATGGTAAATACCATAGAGGAGGAAAAGAAATAAAGAGAGAAAATAAGAAAATTCATTCTGTAGCATAAGACTCGGCTATTTTCAACATGTGTATTTGTTTTGCATCTTGTTTCAACCATAAAGCACTGTGGCTTATGCTTGGAGGAGGGGGGGGGGGGGGGGATGGGATATTGCCTCTACCCCAAATCAAAGTGCAAAAAGAGTTCTAATAATGAACTTTTTATACTTCATGTTTGTATCATTTACCCAAATTATATCTTAAAATATGTGAATTTTTACAATTACTTTTTTGAAAACAAAGTAAAAAACAAATTACAACTTTGCAAAATATTTTATCATTATATTTATACAAAATGATGCATTTTTTTTGTAAAATCAATACAATATTATATTAATTTAAAGTAATAACAATGAATGGAATTATTTTTATATTCAATAAAAAAACACTAACACAATTCATTAGTATTAATTCAAATAATGTTTTACTGTTGATTTTATAAAGAAATAGTATATTTATAAGTTACATAGTTTATGTGAAGTATCATCATTTATTCATTATATTTAATATTATGAAATAATTGCTTTACAAAACTAAACTTGGCTTCATCTAAAATTTATTAGAAAACATAAAAATTTCATAAAGATTTTTTTTTTTTTTTGTATAGCAAAGTTCAGAGACTTCGTGTCTCACAGAGCTGAATGATGATACAAGATTCATATAGTTGACCCCACCTAGTTTGTATCAACTCTTGTTATTATTGCTGTTGTTATTGTTGCAGTTGGTTGTGTAAAAATAAAGTAATCCTACTTTACATAAAAAGTCAATTGATCAACAAGAAAAAATAACTCTAGGATGACAAGGATGAAACTCATCAGAAACTAATAGTGAAGCATTTAACAATCTTTTATATATATAAACAAAGTGATTACCACCAATGTTGGGGCCCAAAGAATCCAGAACACCGCAATAGAGAACTGAATGCAAGCGTGCGCACATCCCAGCAGCCACATTCGTTTATCTGGTGGATATTACAAGATCACCAATGATGATAACTGATCAGAAAACTCTTTACTGTAATTTATAATATTACTACATAAGACAAGAATATAACCAAATAAATATTGAACTAAACTTTCCTTGTCTCTATCTTTAACAAAATTAATACATCTTGAAATTTTTCTTGAAACACATGACTACCAATATGTCCATGTTGAACAAACACGTAGACGTGTAAAATTCATCAAGGTAGTTCCAACAGTTCAAATTTTGAAAGTAATTTATGTAGTAGAAAGCAAATATTATGGTCAATCATACAATGATGCAATCTGCAAAGCATACTGCACAACAATAAGATTAAAAACTAGAACCGTCAAAAAACAGATGCCAAAAATACGAACATTTATTTCAAAAATGAAATGCAAGTGACACTGAGATTTGTTATGCATAACCAATTCTCAACCCTACTAGAGTAATGTTCCAATTAAATCAATACTTTGAACTGCAGGAAAAATTACCATGTTTTCTTCCATAATAAAAATACAAAAGCAGGAAGTCCGCTAGAAAAAAGCACAAATGGTTAAAATATGGAAGTTTTACTTTTGATCTTAATAATGAGAGCAGCAATGAGAAGACATAATCTAGATGAGCTACATGAAAAGAGTGAGTGAACAGAAAAGAGTTATCATTGGAAAGGTAATTGATAACCAAGAATCTTTCACAATAGGGAAAAGCGGCTAGTAGATAAAACCAAAATTAGAAGTTGAACCATCTTTTATAGCTTTAAAGTGCAGTATTAAGTAAAATAAACTGCACATTCCTTCTTTAGGTTGTTGCTGTTGTCACTGTAAAATGTATTCAATAAAGACATTCAATTTCTAAACCTAAAAATTGCAGTGCCTCAATATTCTACGATGCATGTATCATTACTGAAGGAAATTTTAGATTTAAATGTTGGAACACAAATAATTTGTTTGCTTCAATTAAAACCGGGAAGTTTCAACAAAATAGAAACTCTTACCACTAAGGATATGTGTGTAAGATACCGTATAATCTTTAATGACAGCTTTCTGTGTGGTTTCTTTCCATCCTTTACTGACAACCATGATGCCTATTATTGCTAGAAATATGGCTGTAGTGTAAGAAGATGCCATGCCTTTTTCCGGATTACTACCTAACAGCCAATTTACAAGCACCTGGCTTCCAATTAAAGATGCAGACTCAAAGAAAGTCATTAACCAAAACGTGTCACTCAAAGTATCTTGTCCATGTCCTTGCTGCAACACGGAAGAGCAAGAATTCGTTTACTTTATTCATAGCAGCAACTTGTGCAACTAATTTTCATATTAAAAGGACAAATAAATCAGGAAAATCATTCGAATAGATAGAGATAAAAACTAAATCTGGATTAAGCAATATGAAATCTGAAAGCAAGGAACAAAAAGATTGCTAACACAAACCTTTTCATTTTCGACAACTATCCATGCCTCGAAACTGAAAGAAAAGATAGAGGTGGCGATAGATAAACAAATACTTGCTAACCAGATGCTAGGATGTGTCACAAGCTTCTTCCATACGCCAACAAGGAGGTGTAGGATGCAAAAGATCAAACAAGATTTCTTGTGACCTCTAAGGGGAAGCATGCCAGAATCGGTTTTGTTAGAATTTATTATACTCTAATCTATAAATGAAATGAAAATTTACATGAGAATTTTATTCTCCAACCATAACAAATGATTGGGCAAAAGATCTAGAAATTACCCTTAGTCTAGCTATTAGATATGAAATGAAGAGTTACTTTTGCTTACATTACATCAGAGATCATCCCTAAGAAGGTGCCAACGAGAAGAGAAGCTCCATATCCAACACAGAGCAAAGTCACCATTTGCTCTTTATTAACTCCATAATTAGCCAATTCCAACTCTCCGAACACGGACCACAGCCCTTCCATGACTACACGAACAGCAATTAAAAAAACAGATAAGCAAACGAATCAAAGCCAATGTATGTTCAATGACGCGAAGCACTGGCGACTGACCTGAAGCGAGAGAGAAGAAAAAGAGGAACTTCCGCTGGAAACGCAGGAAAGAAGAAGAGGAGACGGCATGATCAAAGGGAGATTGAGATTGAGATTGAGATTGAGAAATGTTGATGGAACTGTTGGTTCTGGAGGCATAAGGGAAGAGAGCGATGGAGAAGAAGCAGGCGATGAAAATGAAGAGATACAGAGAAGGATCGGGTTCCCAAATGGAGGTGTGGATGAGAACTGCCATTTTTAAGAGGAAGTATCCAGATCTGGAAATTTAGGATTCTGATCTTAGATTGGTAAAGACGTGCTTTTCAATCTCGTTCACCATCAAACTCCTATGATCAACTGTGAACTCGCTGCTCCTTTCCTGGGATGACTGCACAAAAACGGTGCGTTGGAGGACTCTAGTTGTATAATTTCAAAAACGGTGCGTTGGAGGCTCTAGTTGTATAATTTCAAAAACGGTGCCCAAACAAAATTTTATGGATTGAAAAAATATAATTAAAAAATTATATCAGTAATTTGTAAATTAAAATTGATAAAACAAAGAAAATTTCACTAAGTTGAGAACAAGTTCTTAGTATGTAAATCAACCAACCTTACTTGTTCGAGTTTTAAATTAAAAAAATTTTAATATTATAAAGTAGAATTTTCTTTTTAAAATTATTTAAATTTGACTCAATAAAAATTGGATAATTTTTACAATTTTAGAAAATTTTCATTGCGTTCACTAAATTTTAAAAAATTTCACATAAATCACTTATCTTTACTTTTATTTTCTAAATGGTTATTACCGTTAGAGATCATCCAACTATTTATTTTTTTATATATATATAGCTGCTTAGATAAAGTTAAATTTAAAAAGAACTACTTTTTATATTGTATAGAAAGTCACGGCAACGAAAAATACACTAAAATTTAATAATCACAAATAAAAATTATCATTTTAATGCTAAATTTTAAATATTTTAATAATTATATTTTAAATTAATTTTTTTAATAAATATATTCTAAATTAATATAAATAATTTTATATATCTTATCATTAAATTTATCTATTAAAAATTATATAAATTATCTTAATAAGAATCTCATATAATATTATAAATATATAAATTTTAATTATAAAAAATAACAATACAAGAAAATTCTAAATTTTGATAATCTTAATAAAAAATTTTAAAGTAATATTTTCTAATAATTTATTTTAAATTATAAATTTAATTAAATAAAATATATTATTTTTTAATTTTAAATTCTATATTTATATATTATAATTATAATATCTTAACACATTATATTTTTTTTATTATCAATTTTCATACAATAAAATTACTTTTTTAATTATATTTATTTTTTTCACTTATAAAAAATAAAAAATAAAAAATATTATCCGTATTTCTTTATTTATTTTTTAAAAGATAAAAAATAATATATAAAATTATAAATTATAAATTAAAATTTTCATTTATAAAAAAATTTCCTTCTTAGATGGATTAAAATAATAATAATAAAAAAATAAAAAAATAAAAAACCTTGATGGCAGGTGCCATTCTCCATTCTACCACCCCTGTGCAGCCTCAAATCCTCTTCTCCAAATACAATATGCTCTCTCGTCCTCCTAAAAATACAGCAAACTTTCAATCTTCGCTTCTCAGTTAGATCATTGAACTTGTGGGATTTTATATTTAGAGTTGCATTTATAATTTTAAGTTTATAAATTATTTTTTAAAAAAATAAATAAAGAAATAAGTATAACATTTTTTATTTTTTATAAGAGAAAA
>CAOGCB010608475.1:0-11878 GCA_948266635.1 Cnidoscolus chayamansa
TCTGAAACATGGGCGTGATTATGTGTTGTTTCAGTGCAAAATAACAGTTTCAGTTTGATGATTTGGTTATAGGAACACCGGCCTATTATGTCATCACGCAATGTGGAAATAAAGTACATGAAAGCAAAGTATCATCAGGTCAGGTTTACTTGCTGTTTTTCATCTTTGGCTTATTTTCAAATTGACTCCTTATAGCATAATTGCAAGTTTGATGAAACATCAGAGTTTCACATGCAGGTAAAGGTGAAGAAGCTTGGTGGAATGAGAAATACAGGTTTGAATTTCCACTAGTTGATTGGAAACACTTGACCCATCTAAAATTCAGAATCATGGATAAGAGATTCTTCACATATGGCGGATTCGTTGGTGAAACAATGTAATGATTAAATAATCCAAGATTATCAAGCAATTTTAATATACATTTTTCAGTTGAGCTTTGTTTTTGTGATGTAGAATTTACCTTGGAGGAATAATAGCTGACGGAATTGATGAAGGATTTCTAGAAGTAAAACCAGTTCCATACAATGTGGTGCTTGAAGACGACACTTACAAAGGAGAGATAAAAATTGGACTCAAATTCACTACCAATGTCTGTGAAATTTATCAACGTTTCTGCTGCTTGTTGTGCATTATTGGGTTGCATAGGATATGATCAGCATGTTTTTTCTGCAGATAGAAGTGCATATGGAGAAAATGGTGTCCGTGGAGCCAGTGAATGAGCCAAGACAGCCATTATGCAAATATCTGATCAATCACTTGAAATCGTCATGGTCAAGGTTCTGTTTTTATTGTAGTCAATTGATGTCCAAGAACAAGCCAAAGGAAAATCAGAAGAATCCCATGTCTTAATCCTGAATCCCGATGATCAGTGAGATAGATTTTGCTTATAGGACATATCAGAGCCATGCATACATAGATAGATTTTTAGGACATAGCACAGACTAACCAAGTAAAGCATTATCTTCCCATGTGAAGCTCTTGAATAATCTTGTTTCTGTTGATCCTTGTTTGGAAACTTAACAGTGTTCAGAAACTTGATTGATTGATTGCTTTTGCTACATAAAAGCTTGTACATGCATTGCTTTATAAAGAAATAATTGACGTGAAGTTACTTGTATCAAACACCCATTGGCCAAATGAAATAAGGGCGAGACTCAATTATAGGAAATGGGAAGCACGTCTATGTCACTACCCATTTTCAGAAATCACTTCATTCTTGTATATAATGTTATCAGGAATCAGACTTTCATGTCAACTCAATTAGTTTTAGCCTTCTAGCTGCTCATAATTGCCAATTTTTAAGTATCTTTTTATTCTTATTAAACTGCAACGTGTAATTTGAAATTATTTGAATCAATGGTCCAACCCACTTAGAGGAAATGAACACAAATCCTTTTGGTGCTTATAATTTTACATGAATCAAATCATAATTATTAGGTGGTCAAGAAGGGTACCAATAGACTTATTGGAGGGTATCATTAACGTGCATCAATAGGAATTAAACCTACAAATTCGTGAATTATGAGTTGGTAACTTTAATCATTTCCCATTAAAATAATTCAAATTATTTGTTGAATTCCTATAAAAATATACTATTTCTCACGTACTCTATACCATATACAATAAATAACCCCACTGACCCACTAATGTTCACAATTTGGAAGCACTTGTTCATGTTCTCTGTTGAAACACTTGCCAATTCTGCAACTGGGTCTTCTCTTCCACCTTTCTTCTTCTGAGATCATCGAATCCACCAGAGCCTGATAGTTTTCCATTTCTATGATAATGGAGAAGTAGGTTTGCTTGTAGAAAGTGTCACTTTTCAAAATAAAATGTTACAGGAAGCAAGGGACTGCATGGAACTGTTTGTAACGGTAATCACCAGCATCAATTGCTCAAATTCAAATCTTGTGCACGTTAAAGGTGAGTTAAAGAAATTGCAGACCGTTGCCTTCAGGGTTTCAATTTTCTGTTTGCCTAAGGAAATAATAAGAACGCTTTTATTTATAAACCTTTCAGCGTTTTCAGCGTTTTCAGTGAATTATTTGCGTTTCTGATCATAATAACGACCTATGAGTAACCCCTTTTGCTTTTTGTAGCGACAAAGATGAACACTTTTTTCTTTTCTTTTCTTTTCTTTTCTTTTCTTTGATAACATCTTGTTTCCTTCTTCCAGAAGTGAATAAAACATTTCATTTTGTTTCTCTGATGATCTAAAGGAGGTTCTACTGACCAAATTTATGACACTTTCATGATTGTCTTTCCAGAGTAGAGAGTTGATCAGCAAGCAGGCCTCCGTCGATAATAATTAAGCCTCAGAAATGGATACTTCATCTAATTATGATGATTGCTCTGGTCTGGGTTATCATCCCTCGCCTTCTTCTCTAGATCAAACTGAAACTCCGAGCTTCTCAATAACCAGTGGTGATTCTTTCATGTTTCGCCGGGTTTATTCAGAGACCTCAGCCGTTTCTGACCCCATAGACGACAACAGCTATTCAAGTGAATCTTCTCCTTGTCACTGGCCAGAAAATAAATTGTCACCCCATAATCGGCCCGTGCTTGGAAGACTAGGTATGAAGCAACGAAAGCAAATTATGGATGATCATGAATCAGTAGATCCAGGTGAGCTTACGTCTGCAAATTTTGAGTCTTTTTGGCGGCTCATTGTTCTATAGGTAATGGGTTTTGCTTATCTACAATGAAATTTTCTGACAGAACTTGAGATGATGAAAGAAAGATTCGCAAAGCTATTGCTTGGTGAAGACATGTCTGGAAGTGGCAAAGGCGTCTGTACGGCAGTCACAATCTCAAATTCGATAACCAATCTTTATGGTATGTATATAACCACAACGACAACAGTGAAATAGAAGGCTTTTGTATTGTTTTTCTGTTTTCACTTGCCTATTTTACTTTCTACAGCAACTGTGTTTGGACAGAATTTAAGGTTAGAGCCGCTGAAGCCTGAGAAAAAGGCTATGTGGAAGAGAGAAATGAACTGTCTTCTTTCTGTATGTGATCACATTGTAGAATTCATCCCTAAGTCGCAGAATCTAAAAGATGGAACAGCTCTCGAGGTACAGTGTAACCCATAACCGAGAATTCAAAATAGAATATGTTATGCTTCTCCTTCTAACATGATTCATTGGCTTTTCAGTTCATGGAGAGCATCCCCCGATCAGACATTTACATCAACCTTCCAGCGTTAAGAAAGCTTGATGCGATGCTAATTGTAAGACCCTCCTTTCTTTGGATTAAGCAAATGGGATTCTGTTTTCCTCCAATGATCAAAAAGTTCACAATGTCTTTATCCGACAGGAAATACTGGACGGTTTCCAAGATACAGAATTCTGGTATGCAGAACAGGGAAGCATGTCATCAAACTCAACTCGTTCAGGTTCATTTCGCAGAGTTATTGTTCAGAGGAAAGAGGAGAAGTGGTGGGTGCCAGTTCCATGTGTTCCTCCAGGAGGTATCTCTGAGAAGTCAAGGAAGCACTTGAGACATAAACGGGACTGTGCTAATCAAATTCACAAAGCAGCCATGGCCATTAATAGTAGTACTCTTGCTGAGATGGATGTTCCAGACACATATATGGCATCTCTTCCTAAGGTTAGCCTTTCCTGCTGATCAAATTAGCACTTTTGTCGTAACGTATTGCTGATCCAGTATTTTGACAATTTTTCCTATGCAAATTCAGAGCGGAAGAGCGAGTCTTGGAGACATGATTTACCGTTACATGTGTACAACAGACGAATTTTCACCAGATCATGTTCTCGACTGTCTCAATATAGCATCAGAGCATGAAGCACTTGAGCTTGCAGATCGAGTAGAAGCTTCAATGTACACCTGGAGGCGCAAAGCATGCATGAATCATTCAAAATCATCTTGGGAAATGGTAAAAGACCTAATGTACGACATTGATCGGACTGACAAAAATCACGTTTTAGCAGAAAGAGCAGAGAGCTTGCTCTTCTGCCTGAAGCAAAGGTATCCTGAACTTTCACAAACATCCTTGGACACATGCAAGATACAGTACAATAGGGTAAGTAAAGTGAAATTTCATTCATTTTCCTGTACATCCATGATGAATCTGATGATGGGAATCTAAATATTTTCAGGATGTGGGAAAAGCTATCCTAGAGAGCTACTCAAGAGTTTTGGAAGGCCTAGCATTCAACATAGTTGCTTGGATCGAAGACGTGCTTTTCGTAGATAAATCTGTAAGAAACCAAGGTCGATAGATATCCAGGAGTTCTCCTCCTGCCCCCAATGAACAACATTTGTAGAACACAAGCTATAAAGGAAAAGGAACAAGTAGATAAATCCAGGAGATTGTATTTGCTCGTTTCTCAAGTAAACCCAGTAATTGTTATATCTAAATTATTAGTTTGATCAAGTGACTTTAAGCAAATATCTGTACATTTTCCTCTAGATGAAACAAGCTAAAGTTTCCAAAACCTGAAAATTGTCCCGAACTGAACTGAAATCTGCCAGCAAACGTATCAAGGAAAGAATACTTGTACTTGCTTACCTGCTGAGCGTAAAATCATGGGGCTTTTTCTCAAAAATAAGTGGAAGCATGCCACAGGACAAGAAAATTTTCATCAACTTCAACGGTTTGAATTGAGGGCATATTAATGAAGCGACATGTTCAATTTGTTATTTATGTAATTTTATCCAGGTTAACAACTTTTTTTTTTCAATACTTCCAAAGGAATGAAAGGAACAAAAAAGAAAACATATTATGAAAATAAATCGACACAGATAGATACAATTCCTACAACAGTTACATAAAATCATTACATAAACTAATAGAAACATCAAGAAAAAGTTGGGTACTACTATCTTCAGATATCAGCCAATGAAGCAGTATTATTCCCGAGACCTGAAGGCAGCAACCGGTTGAAGAAGAGGAGAGAATGGATCTTGAAGTTGCATTTGTCAAGGTCTCCTTTGTTTTCCTCTAAACACTTCGAGCTTTAGCATAATCTTGAGACGTTGAGCTAAGCATGTAGGAGTTTAAGAACTCACTTCCAAAACACGACGATCGGAAGATTGGTGGGAATTGGCTCGTGGCTCTCTTTTCTTGATTAGAAATCTACTACTACCTTTCTTTTTTGTTCTTTTCGTTATTTCATAGTTGGTAGAAAATGATCTTTAACTATTTAATAGTCTTTCGTGGTTAGTTACCTTCAGAAATATTCTTCAACCATTTACTAGAGAGAGAGAGAGAGAGAGATACACAGTTTCAGAAACAAAATATGGAACGTCAAATTATATTAGAAGTTGACATACACAGTAGCTTTATGATACGTCTATCAGTCAGCTCAAAAAAATCAGTCTGGTAAAAAGATCACTGATCCTCAAAACCAAATATAATATGATTCCAAAATTTGAAAGCCGTCAAACATTGAAGTATGAAATGTAAAAACCACTAAATAATTATCCAGTCCCTATAAACATTGTATGGTCCACAGGCAGAGTAAGGCTCAAATAAGGACAGTAAGGCATATGGGTCTGAGTTTCAGGATAATACCACAATTACAATAAATAATGAATCCATTAAACAACTGAAAGACTTATTACGCGGAATTCCAATATTATACATGCATTCTGATTCTATCATTCAATATAGGCATCCTTCTGTTTGTACATTATATTTCATGTGAAGTTCAGCCACCGCACCCATACTTCATGTATCAATTAATCACAAAGTAGGTCATTATCGAACAAAATGGGGGGTAAATTATGTGGTATTTGATAAATTAACAAATTCCTGAGCCTACTAGACATGCCACCATGAAGAGAACCACACATTAAGGCATCAAACCGTCACAGCCACTCGCATCAGCATGCAGCACACACATTCAGTCACGACCCACAACGATAGAGAGGCGAGGGGAGAAGGTGGGGTTCAGAGTAGAGACAGAGAGAGGGCGTAAAAATAGATTGATGCACATGAAACAGATACAAATCATTCTTGTGATATTTTACCCTGATGAATTGGTAAAGTAAAAAATGATCCTTGTATATACAACAAGCCTCCGACCTGCACCTGGAGTATGCAGTCCAGATTGGCGACAATCAAAATGTTAGTAGTCAAGCAGGCCAGGCCCCAGACCTGTGGGGGGGCAGGCTGTGCAAAAGCATCTTTCGTTCACTACCTTCACAAGAATTACATCCCCTCCCCCGCACACCCCCCTAAGAATGCCCCCTCAACAGCTCCCTTGGCCATCAAAGGCAAGAACAGCTGGAACAAGGTGGAACCTTGATGCCAGATATGCATTATAAACAAAAATATTACCTGTTGAGGGGATTGTTCACTCCAGGCCAAATCAAGAATGAAAGTTAAATCAGCTGTCCTCATCCACAGCCCCAATGTATGTGAGGTCTGTCCTTCTGACCCTTAGAGCCCCTTTAAGCCAGTTGGAGGCTCGAAGATTAGCATGGTCACCACTGCCAATCGCAGCAGTGTTGCTGGAAGATAGGCCTGATCCTGTGCCATCTTCCAACAGTGTCCATGGATCAATTTCCGTATCATATTCCTGTTGCAATGGCAACGGCTTCGATTTCCCCGGCACATTTGTTGTCATTCGCACCAAAGGAAGATGATTTTTCTGTGAGGGGTTTCCAGAGTGAAACCCAGAAACTGTGATACTGGGTTGAAGTGAAGCAACAGCAGCAACAGGAATATATGGTAGCTGGCAAGAGATGAACCATCTTGCAGAAGGAACAAGCACAGGCATTGCAGCTTGGATGCGCCACCGTATTGAGCCTGGGATCTCCATCTTATCTAAGTCATTCTGCATTATCAAATCACTGTTACCTTTGTGCAATGAACATGCATCTATTATTCAGTCAGCCAAACATTAAGAGGGAGACATGGGATGTAGGTGATAAAAGACAAGAACCAATAAACTGATGATTTTCTACATATAAGCAAACCACCATTTAAAATACATTAGTAGACAGTCAATTTTCTTTCTAGCCACTTAATAAGAATTAAAGTGGTTAACAATAAAGCAAAGTGGAAAAAAAAATTCAAATAACCGCTAAACATGTGATGTAGAAAGTAAACTGGCAATGAATTTAAAAATCTCTTGCTGACCTGTAGGGACAAAAACAACATTTTTAGTCCCGACGTATCCAAATCCAACAATCTAATAAAAAAATACATAAATCCATCTCTCCCCTTTAGCAGAAGGGAGACAAATAGCATAATTTCATTCTCAAGGGGACTCATAGCCTTATGCATCAATTTTTAATCTCCACGTCTCCTTTCAATCACAGATAAATACCAAGTAAATCAGATATTTCGTTATAACTCTATGGAAAACTCAAAACATATCAGTTCATTATTCTAGCATAAAAAAGGGGACAGGGATTGAATGAAGGACATCTCAAACCCATAAAAGTTGAAAATCAATCATAATCATTCTTAAACCATCAGATCATATTCATAAAGTGAATGCATTTGGCAACACTAAAAACTAATTACATAGAATCAGACATTATTCGCGGCATTGCAATAGAGATGCCCCACTTTGTTCTTTTATTCTTGGTGAATATGCTGATGAATTCATGTTAGCCAACTAGATAGTTCCCTATAAACTTCCATAGGACATCAAAAACACTTTAGGGTTGTCCATGACAAATATGCCTCACAAACACAGGCAAAGGTTAATGGTAAAATAATTCACCCAAATATACTCAGATGATGATCAGACAACATTATCCATACCTCCGAAATTAGCCACTTTCAACAAAAGGAAAAAAATAAATAAATAAGTACATCAGAGAACAAACCTGTAAACTCTCCACCACCTCATGATCAAGTCCAGAAGAGTCCTTGGAAAATTCATTCATTATCTTGGAGGGAGACCTTGACTTCAACCACCATGGTTGGCTGTTACTTAACAATCCATGCAGGACCAACAGCAGCCGATCAAAGAGACTTTCACCAGAAAAATCAACATGCACAATTTCCAATGGTGATTCAGCATCCACCTTAGACTGAGAGCTTTGCACTGGAGAGAATGATAGGTCTGCATCCTCATGCACAACACGATTACATAGGAGACGAAGTATGACAGATGCAAGCATGTGGCGCATATTCCGGCCAGATGGCTCCCTGACAAGTCCAGCAAATGAAAACATAGCAAAACTGATTATTTGCTGTTGCAAAAATTTTTGAATAGCAACATCAAGGAGTGCAGTATCTGCTATTGAAATGCGTGCTTGCATGAGTTTGTGTGTTTGTAAGCATGAATGTGTACTTGACAGGGAGAGTATAAATAAAATCATTGACATAGATAGTGCCTTTGTCTCCTTTCTGCCTCTATATAATAGGGTGGAAATATACAATCAGAACACAAAATCCACATTGGAACAATCCCATAATTATTTGGCATGACCAGAATCATACTTGCCAACTCAACCTACAAAATTGAACTTTCGTGTTCCATTTTCTAACATAGTGTTGAAGCCTGCTTTGGCGTTTCATTTAGATTATATGTTCACAAAGTTGAAAGTACACCTAATAAACTATACACACCTACAGAAAATCCATATTCAACCTACCACAGAAAGCAAAACAGCAGTTCAGCCAAGATGACACAACTAATAAAGACAAGTAAACACCAAATCATCCACACAACTGAGTAAACATAAAAAAATAGTTTATAAAAATGCAATAAGGTACAGCAAATTAACATTTTATCAATAGCAAGGCAAGCTAAGTAAATGACAAAAAATAAATATGAAAATATTGAAACTATTACCCATTTGTGCATATGATAGGAAGAGTAAATGACAAACAATAAATACGAAAATATTGAAACTATTACCCATTTGTGCATATGATAGGAAGCAATCTCAGCAATAATTGCAACCGCAGTGACATAGATGCTCTCAAGGCCGCAGGGGAAGGCAGAGCAGAATCAGCAGCTCCTCCTGCATTCCGTTTATTCATTCCTGGACTACCACCTCTCATAACTTTGCGATTGCTACCCTTATTCACAGGACATTCTAGTCCAGAAGAAGTTGATACAGACTGCTTGCTTGCACCGCGAGTAACCGTATTTATTTGTTGCTCAATATTATTCAACTGCTTGATCAAATCACTCGCAAATGTATTGCGGGACTCCTCAGAACCTTGATCTATGCAGGGAAGAACTAATTCTACAAGAGCCCTTTCAGTTGTGTACTGATGGTTCATACTGAAGCCTTCAGAATTATACATTTGAGTTGACCCTTTTCCAGATTTTTTTGTCTCTGTGCCATCCTCAACAACCTCCCCTTCTTCAAGGAAGGTGGCCTCAAACTTCTTCTTGTCTCCTCTGTTTGTCACAGTATCAGAACCCGATCTATACCAGCCCCATGGCTTCCAAAACTGAGCCTTAGTTGAAAGATTTTTACTATCTGCGATACTAATAAGACGCTGTCTAATGGTTTTCCGCCCCAAAAGAACATCTTGGCCTCCCAAAAACCATTTAGCTTGCAATAACATTGAATCTTCCAATGACCGCCCAAAAAGATGAACCAACTCCGAGAAAAGGGGTGCAGCATCAGGCCTGACCAATAATCTTGTGAGGATGATAACAATGAAATTGTTCTCATTTTCAGAAGCAGCAGCTTTTTCAAGACCAGGGGAGGAAGAACGGATAGCATCTACTAGAGACATATCATGGGCCTCAAGCTTTTCAACAAGCGCCTGTTCATTTAGAAGTAACCTGAGTTCAACCCACTGCCAATGGAATTTTGCAGGCTGTAGAGTATCCAATACATTCACAAGCTTATCCACAAGCTTTGTTTCGTTCTCGGAATGTTGTATCTTAGATCCACCAAGTCCAGAAACTCGATTATTGTCTTCGTGAGTGGACAAAGATTGTGGCATTTTACAATCAATGATTGCATTTAAAAACAGCCTTCCGCGAAGAGGAACAAATGCTGCAGATTTAGAGTGCATGTCCAAACCATTCAACATGGCAGCAAACTCAGCATCACTTGAATCTGCAGCTACAATATCATAAAAGCCTTGATTGCCCCTCAAACATATATCCCTAAAAGGCAGGTGCTTAATGGCATCAACTATGGCCATTGTCAAAGATTGATACAATTGATTTATGTCTTCTCGGTTTGCAAGATCTTTGCTAAGAATAATTTGCCTCCATATGACAAAGGCAAATATTGAATAGGCAGGTGGAAATACCAAACTAAGAGGGAGCATTCGCTGCATCCTTGAAAGAGCAACTATAGAAGGTTCACCCAGGAGTTCGACAACTAAACCATCACATAAAGTTCTGCAATTTCCAACAAGCAGCCTAAACCAATGCACATAAACATCTATCGAGTTATCCACCTTAAAAGCTGGAATGGAACGGGCATTACCATTTGAATAGGATTTTGTGCTCCTTATAAATTGAATTACATCCAATCCTTCCTTTAATCTGAAGACAGTTACCATTCTCTCCAGACTTGTAAATCCATGAATAACAGCTCCAACAACTAGTGCAGAGATTGCAGCAGCACTTTTTGTTACCCTTCCAGATCTTGCAGAATTGTTCAACATATCATTGTTCACACTGGAATCTTCAGGAGACAATTGAAACTGACTTCTAGAAGCCTTTCCTGGAGCAAAAGCTGCAGCAAGAGCAGAAGAAGCTTCTGTTGCAAGGGCTATCTCAAAAACCCGGCTCTGGCGCTCTCCGAGGGCTTCTTTAAGCAGACAGAGGCAGCTTATATGGATGCGCAAAATACGCCTAGCAACGCTTAATGAAGCCATTGCAGATGAATTTGAATGGTTAGAGGCCACAGTAAAATCAGTTATTTTTGCTATTGTTGGTCCAATATTATTGACTATAGCAGATACAGCAGAAGACACTAAAGAAGGGTCACCTTCTTGAGCAGCACCACCAGTCTGCCGAAAGCAATCCAGTAATCCCACAATTATTTGCTGAGCTATCTGGTAACCATCATCAGACTTCTCATATGCAGGACTTTTTTGTGTCCCAGCACCAAAGAACTTTCTCTCTTTACCAAAGAAATAGTGAAAAGCATCATCAATGTGCCTTTGAACTGTATCTTTCATGCTGATACCAGCTCTGGTTATCCGATTACCACTTATCTTTTGACGAAGAAAATCATCAAGATCTTCAACCCCCGCTGGAACTCCAAGTGGAAATCCATACTCTCCATCAAGTGATCGACTAGGATCAAGTTCAGAAAGAAGTCTCTTATCACAATTTGCTTTAAAACTCTTGTCCCATTCAAAGACACTAGGCACGTTGGCATATTTCTTCAACAAATGCCGAGAATAAGTTAAGACTGCTGAACCTGAAACCCTTCCACTAGAAGCCAGAAGTGCTGCCACACGTCGCATTGCAGCCGTCAAGACTTCAGGTATAAGATCAGTTGCAACAAGTATGTTCTCACACCTGAACAACCACCATCACAAGGCACATAAGAGCAGAACCAATTTTCTTCATAAAATTCCTAAAGGTTTACTACAAGCAAGCAATGGAGAAACGATAAGACAGAATAGCAATATAGGAAACAGCAGATCTTACAAGAACAAACAGTTGGGTCAAGATGTATGTGATGTATGATGCAATTTCTAAAGATAATGTTACTGTGAAGCCATAGAAAAAAGTATATATTACTAATTTCCAGTATGATACTACAAAAAAAAAAAAAAAAAAAAAAAAAAAAGAAAACAATTTAATACTACAGACAGAAAAAACAGCAATTTTTTTCAATTCCACAGGAAGAACTCATCCCACAAACCTATTGGAAATAACAATTATATGTTCCAGCAAGCATCCACTTACAATTCAACAGTTTCAAACTGTACAGTAAGCACACACAAGATAGCCAC
>CAOGCB010608868.1:0-11699 GCA_948266635.1 Cnidoscolus chayamansa
TTAAAAAGGCATCCTTATCGAACTACGTTGACTTTGATCCCCTCAAAAGGGTACGTAGGCATGTTTGGGATTAAATCTCAAATAGCAAGTCCAAATCCATTCAAGTTTTCTAAAAACATTCAAAAGCCAAAATTGCCAAAGGCATCTCACATTTTATCCTGCATTTCATCACATTTAAAAGGGTTAGTTAACTGCATGACATGGTCTCGGGATCCAACTTTGGTTCGAAGACTAAGCTTTTATTCATTGGGCTAATTAATCTAATAATTAGGTTAATTAAGTTAAAATTGGAGTCATAGGGTTTTTCCTAATTTGCCCTTAAATAATTAAATCAAGTGGCGACTCACATCTAAGTGCATTCATCCCTTTATTATGTTTGCATCTGCACACAGCATCATGCATCTTTCGGGGAGGGGTTCACAGAGAGCAATCACACTCCATCACCATAATAACATAAATACAGTGAACATACAATACTGAGTCTAATGTACTAGTTATGTTCATCTATTACATGTTATGTTACTTTTCATCAACTAGCTTAACAACAACTTTTACATACTCAGTCTAGATCCATCTTTTTGAGTCATCATCTCGGCCTTGTGAAAAATACTCAAAGGGAGAGGGGATAGGGAATAGGGAATAGGTATAAAAGGGTTGTGAGCTATTTTGAAATAACTTTATGAGTAGATATAAAAAAACAACGTACATAAACTTTCTCATTTTCATGCTAGTATAATGTATCATATACAAACATTCCATAAAACTTGACAGTAAGGTGAATATGTCCTTATAGTCTTCGGTGCCTGGTTGCCGAGGCAACTCCTCAAGACTTCATTAACGTTAAATCCGGGTAGTCGAAGCATACCTTCGGACCTTCGTTTAGCATTAAGTGTAGCACCAAAAAGCTCCTTTCAGCCATTTTGGTCTCACCATATACTAATGCCAAGTAGCTCGTTTAAGCAAACTTGGTTGCTCATACCTTACATTTCATTCTGTCAATTCATCATATAGTGAAGTCTATGGCTCATCCAGTACTCACCGAGTCATAGATATAATATAACATAAATGCAATGCAACATTTATCATGAAGCTAATGCAAGCAACCTAAACATCATGATGTATGCATATGCCATAAAATCATTTTGTGTCATACAATAAATAGTATTTTAGCATCTATTCACCTGGAAAATTTCATCTTTATAATAATCTAATCTACTGATGCCTCTAATTCACTGAGTCTAGCCCTACATTGGTGGATTTTGGATTAGAGATAATATATATACACACATTCTATACTCTAAGACACATTTTACAATGCTTCCCCATGCATTATTTCTTTACTAATGAGTTATTATCCGGTTACCCTAGGTACTATAGTTGAAAACCGAGTGATATCCTTCACTCTCCTATGTTTTTTCTAGCTATTTTCCTACTTAGCCAAGTGATGCCTTGACTGCATCCCTCAATGCCAAACCATAACTCTGTATCGAATGATACTCTTTTAGTATCCTTCGGTACTATCGTACTTTATTTAGTTATATTGGTGCCTCGGTTACATCCATCAACTACCGAGTCATCTTATTGACTTAGTCAATCGATGCCTCGGATCTCATCATTCCTTTCATTCTTTATCCTTTACCAAGTTGGGAAAATACTTCGGTAGCACCTTTCAACTACCTTCATAATCCTTTTTTTGAGTCATTTTGTTGACCGAGTCCATTAATGCTTCAACTACATCATTTACTTTTTTCATACATCAATTAAAATACATTGGTTTTAGTCTTCGATCATCTTTACAACTTATTTTAGAAGCTTAGTTCACAGTGATCGAATTATCGTTTCGATGACTGAAAACTGGATTTTTGCTTAGAAAGTCAAAACCTACTCCTAGATGTTTCCAACACATCCAAATTTGTTTTCATGCATATTTTCACTTGGAAACATGTCATTTCACCTCATTCAACATCATCTGACCTTAATAGCCTCATCTAGACACACACATTACATTTTAACATCATCATTCATCATTTTCCAATTCATCATCAACACTCTCAACATTTTCTACAATCTTCCTAACATTTCATTCTACCTTCATTAAACTTAACATGAAATCCTACATTTTCGTCTACCATCATCAACACATGCATTTCATCTCATTTTTATCAACTTGGAGCATTCATTAATCCATTTACATCAACGATTGGGTTCTCAACTTGAAACCTGCAACTTCATCAACATTCCACAAATATTTTTCTATTTGTTATCCCTAAATATAGTCCAAGATGAGGGGAGTGAATTGGACTTTTACATTTTTTTTACTCTTATTCTCTATCTTGAAATATTGAGGATAAGTTCAATTAGACTTATCTATGTACATGTAAATATTTCTAGAGCAATAAAGTTCAGTAAACTTAGTCCAACTAGTATAATTACAATTTCCTCAAGCAAAATTCAATTCAAGTCAAAGCATTCAATATTGAAGTATAAATCACATAAGATTTATATTTCAATGAATGTAAAGTATTCAAGCTCATAAATACAATAAACATATGCAAAATGTAAAGAGTTAAAATTTACAGAGATTGAACACTAAAGTTATGTGGTTCAACTCTAACTAGCATATATCCACTCTTTTCAAACATCCCATTTGATCTTATACTATCTTCTCTTTGCACGGGCAAGAGAAAAGCCTTTTACAACCTACAAAACTGCACAAGGTGTTTGCAAATATCTCCAACACTCAAATGCTCCAAGCGTCACTAGGTGCTTGAGCAAACCTCACAAGCTGCAATAAAGATTTATAACTCACTCAAACTCAATACAAATAAATGCTAAAAGGTAGATAGAGTTGATTTTGCCAATAAATGCGCAGTGAATGAGCTTTTAGCTTGAGAGAAGAAGAATGCTTTGAAAATTGATCACAAAATGTATTTTTGCTTATAATGCATTCAAATGTGTGTAGATGGTGTTGGTAGGGCATATTTATATTCGTGGATCAATTTTGGACATTTTGGATGTGTTTTAATAGATAAAATGGCTATTGAGAATTTTATAGCTATTATTTTGTCTTTTTCTATAAACAGTAAAAATCTCAGTAGTAAAGTAATTAGCATACTAACATATTTGCTAATTTTTCCCTAGTTCTGCTAAACTTTATATTTTGATTCCAAACTCTGAGGGAATTTGTCAAAACATTTTCAATTGATTTCAAAACAATATCCAAGATATATGCATACTAAACAAATGAGAGTTAATAGATAAAATGCAATTGGCAAGTCAAACTCTCATACCTTTTACATGAAGCCTAATTTTCCATGATCTTTATATCTTCACTTGTCTTCATACACCTTTATATTGACTTGGAGAACTTATTCTTGACTTGAGGCAATTATGTCATTTTCTCCAAGTGGCTTCAACTATGATTCTTCAATCACCTAATAGCTTCAAACACACAACTTGATATTTTGTTAGCCATATTCTATTAAGTTTTATTATCATTAAAATCCATGCTCATTTTTAGCTATGGGGTCAACACTATCCTTCATGCATGTTCTATTTAACACCCACCTATCCATAAACAGGTTGGAAAGAGGCTAACTAACCTGGTTTAAAGATGATCAATGAAGGATAGTTCGATTCTTCAAATGTCTTCCGCCGGTGTGCTTGCTTCAATACGATATTTCTTTTAATCTTCTTCTTATTCTTTAAGGCTTCTCGTAAGTTGATCCTTACTTTCTCTATTCAAAGCAGCATTGTAAAATGTCTGTATTTCTGAAATGAAAGTTTCTTTAAAAGTTATCTATGATTCTTTATTGAAATTTAATTGGATGGTATTATTCTCATAAGGAAATTAATCTAGTTAAAATCAAGGAGATAACATTTACTTTAACATCGTAATGTTTGAAGTAGATTGCATGACGAATTATTAACTTAGTTTAACAAAATTAATCCTAACTTATTGCAATAATCAAAAGGAAAGATCTAGGCTTAATCTTTGACGAAATAAGGAATTTATTATGTGTAGATATACAAGTAAGAAATAGAGTGAACCTACATCGAAAGGTTGGTTTACAATTTACCAAATGCATTTGAAGAAACTTTGATTGCATAAATCAGAGTTTTGTTTATTGGGAAGAAAGTTCTAGGCATGACCAACACTCCTAAGTAGATTGCTGTCACTCTTGTTTAGATAGGTCAATTAGTAAATTTGGTTTAAATAGAAGTAGAATTAGAAATTCAATCCTTTATGTTTTATTGCTGTAAACATACATGTTAGGAATTAGTAGTCAATGGACATAACATGTTCCTCGTGGGAACGATCTTTTTATTACTATATTACGGTCCGTATACTTGCAGGTAATCAAGCAACATTGGCAGTTGATTCTTTGACTTGACTTGTGCCTTCATGAGTAACCTCAAGTTTGTCCCATATTTCTTTAGTTGCTTCACATCCAGAAACTCTATTATACTCATTTAAATCTAAAGCACAATGCAAAATATTTATAGCCTTAGCATTTATAGAAATTTTCCTCCTATCATCATCATTATATTATGCTTCTATTTTTGGAACAATAAATGGTCTATTTTGTTTGATTCTCCAAGCATTAATGTCTATAGATTGAATAAACTTTCTCATCCTAATTTTCCAAAATGAATAGTTTGAACCATTGAACAAGGGTGGTCTAGTAATAAAATGACCTTCTACTAAAGGAGTAGGAACTCCTGCATGGTTTGATGTACTAGCCATAATTTGGGATCTCTCTAAGGTTGTTAGACCTGGAGCAATAGAGTCTGGCTCTGATACCAATTTGTTGTCCTAAATTTAAGTGACCAAGAGGGGGTGAATTGATCACTTTTTTATTTTTCTTAAATTTCTAAGTTATTGCTCTAAACTTGTGTATGAAATTTCACTAAGTACTTCCAATGTGAATTTTATTCTGATTTATTTATGCAGCTTTGGTCAACTAATGATAGCAGAAAATAGATTTAACTTAACGAATTTTTGTTTGTGGGAAAGTTGCTATTCACGCTACTATTCACCCTAAAATTAGCTAAGTACTCAGGTTTGCTAATTTCAAGTCTGTTTCAATTAGTTCTTAAAGATACTCATTCAAACTTCAATAAATGTCATTCAGATGATATAAAAGAAATTAATAAGCAATTAATCAAAGAAGTGTAAGGTTAAAAGAATTCAAACACAAGAGTTTATAGTGGTTCGACTAAATCCGGCGCATGTCCACTCTTCTCAAGCTTTTTCTTGAGAGTTCCACTTAACTATCAATCTCTTTTCCCAAGTAAGAGATACCTTTTACAATTCTTCCAAACTTCACAGGTGCTTAGAAAACCTCTTACAAGTTTGATTCCCCTTCAAACTTCTTTAAGCTTCCAAGGTCCTTAACAACCTCTTCCAAGAGATGTATTCTCACTTGAATAAATTTCTTGATTGAAATTTAAGATAAAAATAAATCACTCTCTTTTGCAATAAATTATAGCTGAATGCTATGAGAAGAGAAAGAGAATTTGTCAATGAAGCTTTTAATGAATGCTTGTAAAAATGCTGAAATTTTTGCTTAGAAATTGCTCAATAAAGTCTTGCATTCATTTCCAAAACTTGAAGTAAATGCAACTATTTATAGGTGAAAACGAGCTCTGAAAATTTCTAGACCAAATGGTCACCAATGGCTAGTTTTCTAGCTATTGGAATCCTGCAGATGGTCATATAGCCTGCGCAGACTGTGTAGTCTGTACTTCTCTACTTCTGTCAGGATCCAGTTTAGGCTTCATTCAAAATTAGCTTGGCTAAAAATATTTTGAGTTTGAAAGTAGTTTAGCTAATTTTAAAAGTAGTGTGCTAATTTTAAAAAACAAGTTGGCTAATTTCATTTTTATATATTTAACAGAAGAGTGTAGTTACAAAATTAGTTTGGTGATTTTACTTGAATTAAAAAATATGCTCTGAAAATTTGTTTTGAAATCTTTTTATGAAAGAGACATTTTTCTTTGGCAAATCAAAACTCACTTCTCTTACATGTTTGTGCCTATATTAAACTTGTTCTTTATTTCTTCTTGCCTTGAACTTCATGTTATCTATTTTTCTTCTTCTTTAGTCTTTGCTATTTATACATTCTAAAATACTTGAGCAATTTGTTAGCTTGGTTCATTCAGTTTTGTAATCATCAAAATCAATTTTCTCCTTATGGGGTCAACAATAACTTTAACTAACCTGGATGGAAGCCTTTACCTTGCTAGAACTCTTGGATTAAAACCCTTCCTTCAAACTCTTCCAAGTTTCTCTTTTATTTGTCTTATTTATTCTTTCTTTAATTTAATTTACTTAACCTCCTTTGATTTCTACCTTTAATTTTACTTAGATTTTTCTAGAGAGTTTCTAGAGATTGAGAGAAAAGGGGAGAGTTCAAAAGTTTGTCCAAAACCTCCTCTCGTTGTACTGCCTCTACTATTTATAGTGGAGGTGGCAAACTACATTCAGCGGCCAAACCCTCAAGTTCGACGGCCGAACCTCAAGTTCGGCGGTCGAACTGGTCTTCCATGCTTGCCCTAGCCAAACTTCACTTTAATCCCTTAACTTTTCTTGCTTTTCATTTTTGTTCTTGAAATTTACATTTTAGTCCTTTAGGAAGTATGCCAACTTTGTGAGTCTGTCAACAATCTCCCATATGAAGTACAACTATTGGAACTAACTAGTAACCCAACAATAAAATCCATAAAGATGTGCTCCCACTTCAACTCTAGAATCAATAATGGGTTCAACATCCCTATTGGCTTCTAGTGCTCTAACTTAACCCTCTAGCACACCGCACGTAACCATACAAACATGTTATCTCTCTCTTCATTGTAAGCCACCAATACACTTTCTTTTGATCTTGATACATTTTTGTGGTGCCAAGGTGAACACTATAGCGAGCATCATATGCTTCACTCACAATGTTCCCCTTAAGTAAGACATCATCTGGCACACAATCTGTTCCTAGATTGGAGAATACCCTGGACATCAAATCTGAACCCATCATTCTCTCCATTCTATACTAACCTGGTTATTCTGACCAACTCTAGGTCTTCATGTTGTTTCTAAGCTACCTACTCAAGAAACACTGGAGTTATCTTCATTTATGCAACTAAGGCTCCATTCTCTACTATCTCTAATCAAATCCTATCACTGATCAGTCTATAAAATTCTGTGACTACTGGTCGTCATACTACAGTGATGTGAGATAGGCTACTCCATGATTTCTTACTAAAGGCATAAGATACTACATTCGCTTTGCCCAGATGGTATTATATTCTATAGTCATGATCACCAAGTAGCTCTACCCATTGTCTCTATCTCATATTCAACTCCTTTTCAGTTAGAATGTACTGAGACTCTTGTGATATGTGAAGATCTCATATCTGACTATATACAGATAATGTCTCTACATCTTCAGTGCAAATATCACTGCAACCATCTCCATATTGTGAGTTGGGTAGTTCCTCTCATGCTTCTTCAACTGTCTTGATGCATACAATAGGACTCTATCATTCTGCATCAGAACACACCCTAATCCCACTCTGGACTCATCATAGTATACAGTGAAGTCTTCACTTGTCTTTGGTAAAGCTAATATCGGTACCGTGGTCAACTTCCTCTTTAGCTTCTAAAAGCTCTCCTCCCATGCATCAAACCAAACAAACCTCTAGTTCTTCTATGTCAATCATGTCATTAGAACGACTATCTTGGAGAAATCATACACGAATCTTCTATAGTAGCTAGCCAAACCAAATAAAACTCAAGATCTATTCGGACACCATGTGGCCTAAGAAAGACATGTTGCTCAACCAAAACTCACACTTCGAGAACTTCACATATAGTTGGTGTAACATCCCAAACTGTGGATCTAGATTAAGATAGATTAATGATCCATGAGGAAGGATAAACCCTAGAATAATCATAATTAAGGAAGAGATAAGTTGAAGGAATGAAGATGAGGATTAGTCATGAGTTAGAGTGAGTTAGGTGTATTGGAGATAGTGGAGTTAAGTAGAGAAATATGTAACATGATTTTAAACCACCTTAGATGAAGTATCTCGGCCAAAGGATGGAGAAATGCATGTATGTCGCGATTTGAAGAGAGATGACTCAGCCAAAAGGTCTTGTTTGGAGGTATATCTCAGCCATGAAGGGATGTATCTCGGCCATGTGATGAGAAAGAACATGCATGACTCAATTTTAATGTAGAAGGCTCAGCCATAAGTCCTAGGTTAAGGTGAATCTCGGTTATGGAGCATGCGTCTCAACCATAGGATTTGTATCTCGATCAAGGAATAGAAATAAGAGAGTTTATAAGGTTGAGTTACTAGAATGTTGAGATAGACAAAAGAGAGAATGTGTATCTCAGCCAAGACTTAAGGGATGAGAAAGATTGGACAATTAGGTCATGGAACATTCAGTTATGATGGCGATGAGATGGAGAGATATGTCATGATAATGAGATGAGAAAAGACGGCTCGATTTTAATAAGAAGAGAGAATAATGGAAAGATTCAGCATTATGAAGATAAGGTTCCATTTAGCATGGAGAAATATGAGACGAAGAGAGACAAGGTTTGGCCATAATAAGGATGAGATAAGGATGGTTTGGCCATGATGGGAGGAGATAAGGAAATTGTTGGTCCCTAGTTGGAGTCCAAGAGGGGGGTGAATTGGACTTTATAAAAACTTTAACCTTTCTTCTGGATTTGTAAACTAGTTCAGTAAAACAAAATTAGAACTTCTAAATTCTTGGAATTAGACTGAAAGAGACAGTGTTCAGCTGATTGAATAATCTTAGTTTCTTTTAAAGGTTCTTTTGATGTAGATACTGATTAACCAACTTCATACAGATAAATGCAACTTCAGTAAGAATACATAATCAGCAAATATGTAAAATCAGTAAATAAGAGAGAAGAGTTAGAGAAAACAAAACCAAGAGATTTATAGTGGTTCACCCTCCTTACTTATATCCACTCTCCCAAAGATCTTCTTTGAGAATTTCCTCCACTAACGTTTCTTTTAAACAGTCAAGAAACAAGTCTTTACAATATCCACAAGTTTACAAAGTACTTGCCACCTCTCACAAGATTTCAAGGCTATCTTGCAACCTCTTACAAGTTTTCAAGGCTCTCTTATAACCTATTTACAAGATTTTAAGGCTATCTTGCAACCTCTCACAAGTGTTTTTCACTCAACGCTCAAGATACAAACTATCCCAAACTTGTAAACAACCTTAAGTATGTTTTGATAGATGAAGGAATTAACTCTTGTTTCCTCTTTTACAGCTCAAGCTAAGAAGATGAAGAAGAGTTGGATTTGTCAATTAAAGCTCAATAAATGAATATTGAAAGCTCAAGAATGAATGCTCATAATTTTTCTTTCAAGACTTTTTCTCTCAATTGTAAAATGATCTTCTTAATAATAAATGAGAGAGATTTTTGTTTATATAGAGTCTTTGTGAAAACTAGCCGTTTGAGACTGATTTGACAGATGAAAAATATGTTCAGAAAAGCAGCTAGCCGTTATTTTGTTTTGTAGCAAACAATTCATTCTGAGTTGATTTTAGAACCTAGAAGTAGAAATTCTAAAATAAGAAATTAGAACTTCGTATCTTTAAAACAAACTGGGTTCTATTTTCAACTCAGTGTTTTTCTGATTTTATGAAAGCTTGAATTATTTTATAAGGAAATGGCAAATCACAACCTTTTCATTTTCTGTATAATTGTCCTAATATCTTACTTGTCATCTTCAAGATTATGATCCTTTGTCTTGATTTGTTTGATCTCTTCAAGTTCCTCAAGTTTTGTGATCATCAAAATATTCTTTAGCTCAATTGGTTAACAATTATTATTATTATTATTTTGTAAAGCATAAAGACAATAATATTTTGTGTAGAAGTCATACATCCCATTATACATATTTTTATCATAAAGTATTTTTCCTTTTATTTTTTCTCATAATGTTTCATCAAATATTATACATTGAATTTAATATATATATATATACATTGAAAATTATAATAATGTGTCTATTTTTATAATCATAAAAAAAGTTCTTAGTATCAGAATAGTTTTATCCAGTAAAACTATTAAGTAATATTTATTTTTATAAATATATTTATATAATTGTACACTTCAAGAATCATATAATATATATTTGTGGATAAAAATATGGAAAGATAGATATATATGTTACATGAATAATGGAAGAAGTAGGAAGAATGGTTTAGTTAAGGATTGGAGTAGATAAACCGTGTCCTTTAGAAACTCAACCCTATTAGAATAGAATAGAATAGCATACGGCTGAGGTGATATCCAACCAATAATATTAAAATTTACGTAGAATCACTTATTTAAATTATTTATAATAAAAAGTACTCCAACCATAAACACCAAATAAAAATATTTTTTAAAAATTCTTTCACTATCCTATTTTTAATTTATTATTATAAATTTAACATAAATGCTTTAATTATTTTATTAAATAATTTAATATTTAATTTGATAAAATTTAATAATTATTAATAATTAATTTAATAATAAATATAAAAATAAAAATAAATTATATTAAATATTAAATAATAATTTTAACACTTAAATTAATAGATTTATATTAATAATTAATAAAAAAAAATAGTGAAACCTAACTTAGTACTATAAATAGTAAAGCATCAATTTAAATAAAAAAAAATGAGTTGCACCAATTTAGTGTTTAAATCAGATATATGATTGAAATGGATTTATTGTATTTATTTGATATTTTGCAGGGGCTTAATTGAAATTGCCCTAATTGGTTGGGCGCTAAATACCCAACGCCATTAAAATTATTCCATAAAAGTGATAGATCTTTATATAAACTAATATATACAAAAGTAAATATAACTCTATTTATACATATATCTGACTTCTTACTATTATTAATCTATAATATTTTAAAGCCATTGAAGATGTCCTCGCTTGGACTGGACCGAACCAAAGGTTGTCCCTGTGGCTGTGGAAGAAGAGGAACCGACAGTATATTTATTGATTTTATTACTTCAAATGTCCAAAACGATGTTTTTTTCTTTCTCCAAAAAGGAAAGGTAGAACCACAACATTACAGCAGGAATCAGAAAAGCAAGGTTTCGTCTTCCAGGTTCCAACCAAAAGCTTAAGAGTGGTTGACGTGGCATGCAATGCAGCCTTGCAGATCACCACCTGTCTCTGTGTGCGTCTGCATATTGATATGATCACCCTTTACCAAAAAGGTCATACCCCACACCCCCGGCACGATAAGCTTATGGGGGTTAAATCACGGTGACTCGACTCAGCATCTACCCACCTTCGCCAGCACACTCCCACTATCATTACCACTTGCTTCTACTTTTTTCATCTCGTCTTCTCAGGTGTTGCATACTCTCTTTCGAGCATAATAACTCCCAACAACCATGGTTCTCACGACCACCATACCTGCAGACTCCGATGAGTTTCTTCACTCCACTTTTGCTTCCAGATATGTTCGCACTCCTGTTCCAAGGTACCTTTTAATGGCTTTCTCTTGTTTTCTTCTAACAATTTCCTATCCTCAAATCTTCTTCTATAATATTTTTGCAGGTTTAAGATGCCAGACAAGTCGATGCCCAAGGACGCAGCGTTTCAGGTTATTCATGATGAGCTTATGTTGGATGGGAA
>CAOGCB010608903.1:0-12101 GCA_948266635.1 Cnidoscolus chayamansa
TCCAAATCACTTTTGTAGAAATAACAAAAAGAAAAAGTCAAGAGCGACAGTAAGAAAAAGCAAGCTACAAGAACACCAAATCCTGTCATGCCACGTTGCTAGCAATTTAGACTTTCCACTATTCAGTAAGGCAAACTCGTAATTCATGAATATTTAGGTGACCTGGTTCTATTTGGTTGCTCAGTGAATGTGAAATCTGGTTGGTATCTGCGACAGCATTTCTCTCCCAGTAGTCATCCTTGGCGGAAAAGAAACTTCAAAAAAAAAACGAAGAAGCCCTGGGCAGGTGCCGGTCCAACTCCAATTATAAAAGGCAGACTCCATTTTTCTCAAACTGAAACTGTCCACAGACAGAGAGAGAGAAGCTGAAAGAGTTGCACTGCAAGGATACTATCGGAAGAAAAATGGAGAGGAAGGTAGAGAAACCCGTGCCTAGAGTAGCTGTTGTAGTATTCCTGTTGAAAGGGAAATCGGTGCTGTTGGGTCGCCGCCGCTCCTCCATCGGTGACTCCACCTTCGCCCTCCCTGGCGGTCACCTAGAGTTTGGTAAGTCCCTTTCTCTCGCAGATTAAAGTTCTCTTATAAGACTTTTTACAAAATGATACAAGTAATCTCATATGTTAGTTTGGAACTCAATTGAATTTCTATGAAAATCTTTTAGATAATTTGGTTTAACGGTTTACCACTGAATTGAATTTACATAATTTTACATGAAGTTTCTTATGTCCTACTTCCAAAATGATCATCTAGTGATTGCATATGGAATACTGAGTAATTACAAATACCTAATCCTGTTAATTGAATCTTGTTTGCTTTCAGGGGAGAGCTTTGAGGAATGCGGGGCAAGAGAGATCAAGGAGGAGACAGGTTTGGATGTTCCCAAACTAGATTTTCTAACGGTTACCAACAACCCATTCCTGGACGAACTAAGGCCATCACATTATGTTACCATCTTTCTTCGTGCAATCTTGGCTGACCCCAATCAGGTGCCCCAAAATCTTGAGCCTGAGAAATGCCATGGTTGGGACTGGTATGATTGGGACAACCTCCCAACACCATTGTTTAGGCCATTGGAAAAAATGGCACGGAGCGGCTTCAATCCTTTCCCAACTGACCATAATATTTGATGACTGGATGTATGGTGTTACCAGCTTATGGTTACTCATCATATTGATATCAAGAGGATAAAACTGTAGGACTTCTGGGTCTCTCTATTGTATTTTAGATTTCTTATGATGATGATGATGATGATTAGCATCATTATTATTATTGTAGGAGTAGGGAAAGGGGGAGTTGTATCTAGTTCTATCCATATTCAACATATGCAGATACCACTTGGCTATGCACAGATATTTGGGAGATTATCTTGAATGTTATTGTTGAATCTATTTGTTGAATTATATGAAAGATGCTTCAATGTTTTTCTCCATGCTCCATAGCCTGGTATTTTAATTTGGAATATCGTACAAGGAGCTGTCCACAATCCTTTACTGAATTAAACAAAAAGCATGGCAATTTCATATATTTAGTTTTTGGAACATGTCAATGCAATTTTAATCGCTAATCAACCTAGTAGATGGCACCTGCTGCCAGTAAACAGTGATGTACTTCAGAAGTTGTAGTAGAACAAGAAGAGACCCAAAAGGAATCCTAGTTAAATTACATGCAGCATCTGCAGAGTGAGAAGTTCTCTCTTAAGGTATAATGTCACACTCTTATTCCTAAAACCATGAGCTTTTGCATTTGTCTCTGTTTGATCTCATGTAGCAGTAGCAAACATAGTTCTTTAATTTTTATACTAGTCTCTGCTTTCAAATAAATTCATCGTTTGATTGTTCTTAGTGGCAAATGCTGCTGCTTAATTATCATTTTTACTTGTTTTGAATAATTAAGCAGCAACTAGGTCACGAGCTTGTTTATGTAATGGAGCAGATTTTGAGTAATCCTATGAAGAAGGAGATGCTGATGATTCTATAATGAATGTTAAGAAGATGGTTGATAATACATCTGATCCTCGCAATTTAAATGCCTCCATAACTCTCCAAAAGGAAAGCAGCACAAGCCAACAGAGAGATGCAGCATTGTCCTCTTGGCCGGGAACTAGGACTTTCACACTTATATTTGTAGAATATGTACAGTTTGAATGAAGACATGATTTGGTTGCTTCCTTTTATCAATAATGCAATTGCCATTGCATTTGACAATTGAGGCATGATGTCTATTCCATTCCATTGCAAGCAGAATCAGGTCATATCTATCAGTAGCATTGTCCAAATACGAAACAACCATTCTTAGCTTTAATATCGTCTCTGATCCTTTTGATCTTTGTTTGAATACCCTTGTATATTAGGTGTTAGGAGAGCTGAGGAAGCATAATGATCAGCTGCAACTGGATGCATGCGACATACAAGTGTGGTATGTTATTGATTCCATGTTTTCATTTTTTCCAGTGCAACTTATGCATTTTTTTTAATGATTTGAATGTATTTTATTGATAATATAGAGCTCATTATATTAAAACAAATCAGAAACTTGTTAAAACTTATATATCTAACACAATCTGATTATTACCCCTAGTACTGTCACTGCACTAACAGGTTGTGGGCTGCATCATACGACCACCATCATTGCTACTGCTATGATGCTATCTCACTGTTACAATCCCATTGCTTTGTCCCTGTTTGTTATAGTGCAATGCCATTGCGCCAACTAGGCTCTCCACAAGATTAGTATTTGATCACCGGAATTAAGACCTTTATCCTAGGCCCTAGCTTTTTTGCCACAGTTCTCATTGCTATGAAACTGTCCCCGCTGTTGCTTTATCAATGGTCCTACAAGTATCAAAGTTAAGGTTTACCATCATGAAAACCAAGGTTTTTAACTTGACAGCTCTTTCTGTTTACCATTGATTTTTCATCAACTTTAAGGTCCAAGGAATCAATAATGATACTGTTGTATATATACTTCCTCACTTCACTTCATTCATAAAAAAAGAAAATGCTACAGTAAATTCAATTAAATTTCCTTTTGATACATTAAAAAAATGATCCCAAGGATGAAGATTAAGTTATAAAAGCCTAGTGCTGTTCTTCACCTCTTCAAAAAAAAAAAAAGAGAAGAATTTAATGATAAAATGAATATAATGATTTTATAATTCTTTTCTAACAGTTTGAATGAAGTTAGTATATAATGATTTTAGACCGTGGGATTTTCAGCAGGAAATTGCAGTTAGTATATTTTGTGCACCATCCCCTTTCCATTGATAGGTTAATAGTTCTATATGATCCTCATTTCCGCAGAACTTACTTCATGTTGGTGGATGTTTTGTGGTTTTCTATTTGATCTGTGGCTTTGAAAAATTCTTTACAAGCTATAACACATGGTTTTATATTTAGTTCCATGTGGGACTATGGACTAATCAGGCTTCCTGAAAATTCAACGGGAATTGACATGGTAAGGTATCCCGCGGCAAATGTGGAGCATAAGCAGAGCCCCAAGTGAGACAAATTTCTCATACGGTCTTCACAGTGGACCTAGGGATCTAATACACACGGAAAGTCAATATACCTAATGATAATAATGGAAGACAGTAGTGGCCTCCCCATCTAGCTAAAATCTCTATTATAGGGAGATGTTTATTGGCTCTACGGGTATTGACGTCGTGACAAGATCACTTAATGCTTAATAATGCTCTCGGTGATCATCACGTGAGAGCACTTGGTGGATTCCGATGGGCTTTTTAATAGTTAGCAGTTTATCAAGTGATCTTTCACGACTTCCATTGAGTATTTGTCTGAACCAACAGAACTCTCAATTGAGAAGCTTCTATCTAACCATAAGTTCACTGCTTGTTTTGTTTCCCATTTGTTGCAGCTATCAGACACATCATTCCCCAAAGCCCAAAAAGACACATGTAATATGGTAAATAACAGTCAAGTGGACGCCGATACAGAACACTAAGGTGGCTAATGGCTCATGGGTAGATGAGCATCGGTGCTTTTGGGGCGGGGCAGCTTTGTTGGTGTTGGTGGGGGAGGTAGCTAAGGGAAACATGAAAGAAGTAAAGAGGAGTGTTGTGTTGGGATGGTCCTGGTGGGTAGAGTTGGTGTAGCTTTACCTGCCCTTAACCCTTTCCAATGCACGTCATAGCAATCAATCACGCAAACTCTCTCTTTCTCTCTCTCTCGCAAGTCATCTCCTTATATCAAGCTTCAGCTCCCCACCCCACCCATTGATTGAGAAATACACAGTAGCACAGCCATTGTCCCCTCTCAAATTTCAACATTGCTCCGACCCCGTTTCAAAATAATCTCTTTTGTCTACTCTCATCTTCCTCTTTCCCCCTTGTTTATTGTCTTTATGCTCCGAAATTCTTCGTTTCCTGTCCAGTTAGGTGGGGCTGTTCACCTTACTTTTGTCAGGGATTCTCTGGGCTACGTCCCCTGCTGATATTGAAGCAAAAGAATAAAATCACCCACCGCTTAACCACTATATACATGGAAAACATAACCAAAATCTAGCTTTCAAAAATTTTCCCCCACGTCCCACATATATACAAGCCACAGATGAAGACAATAATGGCCAAGACCCCTCATGACTGTTCCTTCTCTTGCTCCAGTAGATATTTCAACTGGAGAAAGAAAGTTGTTGAAGATGATGATGATGAAGAAGAAATCTTAACTTCCAACTCCTCCTCGCATTTCTTCTATGGGGAGGAGTTGAAAGATGAGCAAGTTAGAATCACGGTGCCCTCTGAAAGGATGCCTCCTGCAGTTCCAGCACCTAGGAAAAAGCTTCCTATTGTGGCAGTTTCTAAGCTCCTATCAGCTGTTACCGTTTTCGGCAAGGGCCGGCCAACCTATCACTTCGGCGTAGGAACCAAATTGATAGGTACCCTTTTTGGGTATCGTCGCGGTCACGTCCATTTTGCATTTCAAGAGGATGCAAAAATAAATCCAGCTTTCTTTATTGAGCTTGCAACCCCAACTAGTGTATTAGTCCGTGAAATGGCTTCTGGGTTGGTTCGAATTGCTTTAGAATGCGAAAAGAAGCAGCAGAAAAAAGCAGGGAGGTTGCTGGAGGAGCCTGTATGGAGGACTTATTGCAATGGCAAGAAATGTGGGTATGCAATGAGGCGTGAATGTGGTCCTGAAGAGTGGAAGATATTGAAGGCTGTGGAGCCAATATCAATGGGTGCTGGGGTGCTGCCAGGGAATGGAGCAGGGTCCGAAGGGGAACTCATGTACATGAGAACCAGATTTGAGAGAGTTGTTGGGTCAAAGGACTCGGAAGCATTTTACATGATGAATCCTGATGGGTGTGGAGGTCCTGAACTCAGTGTTTACTTGCTTAGAGTTTAGGTTTACGGTCCATGAAGTGCCTTTAGTTTTGGTGCTCTGCCTTGTGATGTTTTCACTTCGTAGTTTTTACTCTCTATATATCACGAATCTACAAGGCTGTATAAATCAAAATAACGCCAGATTGCACTTAAGTTTGAAGAAGGGTGTGGAGAGTCCCTTCTCCATGTGGGTTTTGATGTGTTTTTACTTTGATGCTTAGTTAATTTATGGAAATGTAGATGGGTGTGGGGCTACGTTTGCCTTTATGCAATATATGATGCTTTGTTATGCCATTGATGTAATAAATACCTAATTTAATTTTAATAGGACAGTGTATTATAATGATAAGTATATGTTGTTAAATCTTAAAAGATATCAATTCCCCTATTGGTGAAAAAAAAATTAGTAATTAATTTTAATAAATTCCTTTTGTAATAAAATTTCAAAACTATTGATTTTCATTTAGTATTAAGATTAAAATAAAAACACATAAAAGAGCATAAACAGTTTTTTTTTTCCTTATTCCTTTTATTTGTATGAAAGAAAATTATATATTTTTTATAAAAATGTTCAAAAAAAAAAAAGAGAGGTTGGAAATTTTGTAATTTTAGAAAAAGAAAATGCAAAGAATTAAAAATTTTATAACACTTTAAAAGTTACAGTTTCTAAACTAATCAACAATAGTAACACCTAAATTGGAATGCCAAATAAATTTTAATAATTATTAATTATAAAGTTCCGTTATAATATTTAATTATTGTAATTAAAATTTTAGGATATTTAATTACAACTTTCTTTTGAATTCCTCATGCAAATGGGTTAGGGTAAAACCTAAATTTTATGTAATTTATTTTGGCAGTTATGTAGTAAATATGATATGAAAAAAAATATAATAACCTTAAAAATTTATAGAAAAATTTAAAGAAATTTATATGTTATTAAATATATATTTAATTATATATTTGTTATTAAATATTATATACCTTTACGAGAAAAAATAATATTGTAATTAAATACATGTTTGATTAACTAATATGATTTTAAAATTTATTTGACTATCTAATATACCTCAAAACTATTTTCTATGTCCAAAGTCGCCGGCTGTCACTTAAAGTATATATATATAATAAAAAAAACAAAAGAGAACGGAGATAAGAAAAAAGAGAAAGGGCAGTAAGAAGAAGAAAGAATAGAAAAGAAAAAGAAAAAGAAAGGAAGAGGAAGAAGAAACAAGGAAGAAAAGAAGAGGTGTTGTCATTAAAGTATGTGATATATTACCTTTACTAAAATTATGTTTAAAAAGATTGAAATTTGTAAATGTTAGGTGCTATATTGATTTGCTTGATAAGTTGATAATTTGTGATTATTTAGGTGCTCGGAAAATTTGATAAGTTGATAATTTGTGATTATTTAGGTGATTGGAAAATTTGTTAAATGAGGTGTTGTAACTTGTGATTAAAATATATGATTTGAGGTTGAAGATGAATAATATTATGACCAGTTTTGTGGTTATATTAGTTTAGATATGTATCGACAAAAATTGAAACTTTTGTTACTTGTAAACTAATTTTAACCAAAGTTTGGTAAGGAAAAAATATGGTGAAATCTTAAGAGGAGAACTTATTTATTTGAGTTTATCTAGCCGAACTTAAGCACATAAAAAAACTATTGGATTGAGAATATTGAATGGATTTGAACATTTGGACAGTAAGTTGCTCATGGCATGGCTCTTGCAAAGAAATAAACTAAAGAAACACGGTTCATTAATCAAACCGAAAGGTCAAGAGTTAAGGATATGGACCGAAATATAAAATTTACTTTAAAGACCAAATATGAAATTATACAAGCTGGTCCATTTTCGGATAAATAGACAAATTCATAAATTTAATAATAATATTTAAGTGTGTTACGAAGACAAATGATATTAATAAGGAAAAGAAACATAAAAACTTAAATTTGTAAGAATGAATAAAAAGATAGAAATGGGCCTTTAAATTAGGTTTATACATGGGATATATAGACCTAAGATTGTAAACATGAAAATTTACTTAAACGGATTTCATAAAACTAAATGGTATGGTTACGTAAAATATAAATTAAGGTAAAGAAAATATATAAATAATTAAGGTGATATAAATAAATTGTTAGCATTAAGTAAGTGAGAATAAAAATGGTCTAAATTACCAAATAAAAAAATTATAAGTGAGAAAATTAATTAAGGTCATTAAATCATATGGTAAAAATATAAAAATTAACAAATAATTTGGAATTTGATAATGAAATTTGGGCTAAATTCTACTAGAAATAATTTAAGTAGTATAAGATTTAATATTGGAAAAGGAATAATAATATGGCAAAATAAAATATAGAGTAAAGTTTAAATTAAATTAAATAAATGATGATGTCAATAGTTGCATCAAGATAGATAAAATATATACTATAAAATAGTATATAATCTAAGGGCATTGATAAATAATGAATTTATTATGTAAAAAAATAATAATTGGTTGTAATATTTATAAGAAAATGAGATGTTATTTATAAGTGAAAATAATTAGTTAAATGGTTAGTCGTAAAATTTATTGTGCTAAAGATGATATTAGTATATAGTTATGGCATGTCATTGATTCGCAGATCTGCTATATATGATATCAGTGATACAATGAGGTACCTTGATGTGTGGGTGTACAGTGAGGTACTCCAAGTGGTTTAAGCTTGATGCGCTTACCATAACGATTGATGGTTTGATCAACCGAGTAGTTTCGGTCCAAGCGTATTTGACTGAGAGACTTCAGCCCAAATGTGTTCTACGACTGATGATCGTATCTGTATAATATTCTTGGGCTAAATGTGAAATAAATTATGTATTAAAATAGGAGTTTAAAATATTATTAGAATTTAAAACTTGATATATGAAATAGTGCATATAAATCATTGACGGATAAATCAAAATATAAACGATTTACATTGAATGTTATTTTATTGTTATTATTTAGACCCACTGAGCCAAAATGCTCAACGTGTTTGTTTTTGACACACGCAGGTACTAGTCCTTAGAGGCCTTGATTTGTAGAGGCCATAGAGACGTGACCGCAAGCATGATGAAGTATGCAAATAATTTTGTAATATTTTGGCATGTACTATGAATATTATAATATTATAAAGCTAATGTTAAAAAAAATTTAACCCTAATTTTGGAGCAGTAGAAGAATGCTAATATTTAATTTAGTATAATTAATCTTCTTATTATTATAAATTATTATTTTAAAACTATTGAATTATTTTAACACTACTGATCGGGATTCTTTGAGTCTCCATAAGGGGTGTTATATTAAACTTCATATATTCTATAATATTACAAATGATATTGCATTAATAAAATTTTTTATTAAAAAATATATGAAATATATAAATTAAATTAATTACTAACGAAAGAAATTGAATTCCTTGAAAATTCATTTTCATATACATAAGGTAAGTTATACTTATGATTTCAATCATGATACTATATCATTATATAATCAATTACATAATAATAAAGTAAGTGTAATAAATTAATTTAATATTTAATTAATTAACTATGATTTAATTAATAACAAGAGCATAATTAATTGACTGCTCATACTTATAATTATTTAATCCAATTAATATGCTTAATTATTTATAATTATATAATTAATTAAATTATGCTAATTAACTTATTTTTATTACTTGATTATGATCATATTAATTTAGTGAATTGATCATATTTATAATTATATTAAATTAATGTGATCTAATTAATTATATAATTAAATTAATATGATTAACTACTATAATGCTACGATCGATTATAATGAATCATACTGATTTGATTATGATCACAGTGAATTGATTATATTTATAATCATATTAAATTGATATGATATAATCAAATATATAATTAAATTAATATAAATAACTACTATAATTTTATGATCGATTATAATAGATCATACTAACTTTATTATAATTATATTATCATAATAAATTGATAATATCTATAATTATATTAAATTAATATAATATTAATTATATAATTAAAATAATATAATTAATTACTATAATTCTATAATCGATTATAATATATTATACTAACTTAATAATGACATAAATAATTATATGATTATAGTTAATTAACTATATAATGAAATTAGTATGAATATGAACGTATACTTATATGATTAATTAAATTATGATCAATTAACTCATGATTGTTTATATTAATTTGATTATTATATAACATATCACATAATTAAGTTAGTATAAATAATTACATACAATCACATGATCAATTAAAGATGAACATTTGGTTGATTCAGTTTTAAATCGAACTAAAAAATAAAAAATTAAAATTTTAAAATTTAATAAATTGATTTAGTTATGTTAATTTTTTTCTTTAAAAATCAAATTAAATCGAAAAATCGAAATTATATATAATAAAAAAAATTGAACAAATTAATTAAACTGAAAAATAAAATAAAATAAAATTTTAATTATTCCACTTTATTTATGTTTTTCCTGCATTTTATTGCTAAAATTAATAACAATTAAAGCTATAATTGTTGGAAATCGAAATATCATTAAATTATATTAGTTAGTTGATAAATATTTAATAAATATTAATAATAAATCATATAATTTTAATATAAATTTTAAAAAAATTATTATTATATTGAATGTCTACCTATCATTAATCCGGTATTAATTGTGAATGTTGAATAATGGGCTCTCTTTTTGGGCCTTTTCGGGCTACATGGGATTCCTCTTATTGAATTCATTTTCATGTTCCCCTCATAACCCACAAATTATAGGGTCCATTTGGACAAATCATTTAATAATAATAATAAAAATTAAATAAATTTTTGCAAATTTTCAATAAAATTCCGCTATATATTGTTTATAATATATATATTTTTTTGATATTTAAAAAATTAATCACTGAAAATATTAATATTTTTTGAAAAGAAATTAATTTAATAAGCAATGATAATTTTTATTACGAGAAAAGTCTCAAATGTATTTGTTTAATTTGGCCTTAAAAGAAGTAAGGCATCATGATGCTCACATGCCTCTTTATGATTTCCAATAAAATGAATTTCTTATTTACACTCAGTTTAATTTCATTTTATTTCCTAAATTTAATTAAATTTTATCACAATTTATTTGGATTTTATGGAATAGTTTAGTTTCTAAATTTTAGATAAAAATTTATAATTTAATTCCTTTTTTTTTTATTTTTTGAATGACATGATCTAATGTTTTTGAGGCTTATTCCTATTAATATTAACTGTTATTATAACAGTTTCATCATTTATATATTTTATTTTATTAATTAATTAATGGTAAATTTAACAGAATAATTATTTTTTACATTAAGAAAATAAAAACAGTTTGGTAAAATGTTAATGTTTTATAATTAAACTACTGAAAATGTAAATTATTAGAATTGATTATTTTTTTAAAAATAATTTAATACACAAAAAAAGTATTTTAAAAAAAACCCATTTTTAATATTTGATTATAATATAAAAAAAATTTATGTATAGATATGTTAATAAAATTTTTGAAACTGAGAAAAAAAAATGTTTCTTTATGTTGAGCTTCTCCTCAGGAATATGTAGAAGGAACATTCTGTCCCTCAAGCCAAGGGCCCTAAGAGCCTTCGTCTCTTCCTGCATCAGCATGGGTCCAAGTGCAAGATCTTAGCCTTTAAAACTGGATTTTGCTTTTTGGAGTGAATTTTGCCTCTCATCTAGCCACCATAGTTGCTCGTCTTTTGACCTTTATTTCCTACTTCAATGGACAATTCCAAGGTTTCCCTTGTTTCAGTAGTGTTTTTGTGCTCAGATCTAAGGTACCTAATGTTGTAGGTTTAGGCCTTTTTTTTTTATTTTGACAAGGAGCTTTGTTGCATCAATTCTGTAATTTATTTACCATATTGAGCTAAATTCGTGTGGATGCAATGCTTCTAGTGGCCTATTTCATGTATTATTTTATCTTGAGTTATAGGCTTTATTTTCTAACATCAACTTTTTTTTTTCAAGAAAAAATAGATAAAATTTCTGGGAATATTGTTGGCAAGTCAAGCAAACCACCTAATAAATGAATTGATTGTAACGTTTTTTTTTTAATTTTTCAGATTGTTATAATATTTAAAAATCTGGGTTTGGGACAAAATCTAGGAAACAGCTTGCTTAAGAATAGTCCCGGTTGCCCTCAAGTCTCAACTATGTTGTTGTCTGCAAGTAACACCTGAATACAAATACATTTATACATAAAATCAATCAAATAATTTTAAGGCACAACTAAGGTTGGTGTGTCATAACTTTAACAAATTGTTTGTCTTGTTCGTCCTGAAAAGTTAAATCTAAAAAACCATCTTTCGTCAAGCTATTCACAGACATTATATATATATATATCGTTTTCTTGGTACAGCAATTTAGACCCACTTCCTTCATTGCATACTTCTATTTAACAATGTAACAGGATTGCAAAATGTACTATGCATGTGATTATTATATTATATCTCTCTTAAAGAGTATTAATATTTCTTTGCTTTTGAAACTCTGTGCTCAACTTTGGTGTCATGTAATTTTGCAAGTGTGGCATTCCGTACAATTATTTTATATTTCTCTTCTTATTTTTAATAAAAATTAGTTACAAGGTTAAGTATAAATTAAGATATGCTCAAAATGACAAATATGCCTCATGGTATGTGACAAAAAAAAAAACTATTATACA
>CAOGCB010608987.1:0-10743 GCA_948266635.1 Cnidoscolus chayamansa
GGGCAAGTACACCCCTTTATTACACACCTAGAAGATCATTCACTGTGTATTTGCCAATAATTGGTGATTTCTCATTGTTAATAGACCTAAACCTAAATGAAAGACGTGATTAATATGATTGCAACAATAAACCAAATATCATAAAAGAGAAAATAATTTCCTTCAAAAAAATAAATAATTCATCATTGTTTAGAATAAAAAAGAAACACTTTTACTTCTTCAAATGGAATGATCAAGAATTTATAATGTATATATGTTCAAAATACCGTCTTATGGATAGTTATTCCGTCCTTACGAATTTGCCAATAATTATAGATTTTGTTTTGAAAACAGTATTACCCTCAACTTATTTGGAAGTCCTAACCTGTAAGGAGTTTAAAGTTCTATAATCTACAAATATAGCCCTTTTTCTTAATACGATAAAATTAGAATTTCTTGGTAGGTAGTACTATGTTGGATAAAATCAGTAGCCAACGCTTCATGTACTATTTTATCAATCACATCCTTATAGAATGTTGTATTTTTTAAATGGTTCAATGTTGATAGATCATGAGATGTATTTTGTGGTTATGATATCTTTTAAATTAAAAAAAATAAATAAATAAAATTGAGTCATTTGTTTTTAAATGGCTACAAAAGGATGCAAGGTAAAATCTAATAAAAATAATAAAAACATTTTGCTTCTTTTGTCATTTATTTATTGGTAATTAGTAATCACATTTACAACATATGCACACAGATAATCAGTTACGTATACACATAACAGTAGCTTTCACGTATTACAAGTAGCAAAGTCAAGTACTAGACCTGGGCAGTGACCTGAAAAATCTAATCATATGGTTGAAAACATCTTCCTTTCCACGAACGCTAATGAGGAAGTCTAGATGACCATAGTTCTCCAGATAAAGCAACTCCGGTTTGGTCTGCAGCTCCTTGAGAGTGTGTTCCACATCTGTAACATCTGCTAAAGCATCATGGCCCCCATAGCCCATCCATAATGGCAATGACTTCGGTATTTTACTAAGATCAAATGCTGGAGGTTTCACTTGACCATATATCTTCAGGTTTTTAAGTATTCCGTAATCATATTGAGAAAAAGTACCCTGACGAATCACTTCCATGCACAAGAAAAAGCAATAAGGAGAGAGAATTTATTCGTAGAATTCATTACCTATAAATCAATATCCTACTAAAATGCATATTATTTGTATAGAATCAGAGGAAAGAACAAACGATAGAAAATCTCATCCAACTTCACATTATCTACTTTCATGCTTTCCTTCTATTTATGTAAATATAAGATCCATTTAACATTCAGTTTGCAGAGCTGAATCCGTTTCGTTTAAAGAAATAAATATCGAGAAAAGGATTGACTACCACAATTTCCACAAATTCATTATGGCACTACTGGTTCAAAAAAGCCTTTTGAGGGTTATCATTTTGATCAAACATAATATTTTAAGTAAAATTAAAAAATAAAATCAAACTGAAGAACTTTACAGATACACTTCATTGGAAATTGCACATGTAACTACTACAGCAAAGTATATGGAGCATACTCTGGAAAAGATGACGCAGATTTTTTGCAGATGAGGGGTGCGGTTCATATTCAAGAAAGTTGACCACCCGTGAGTTGTTAAGGCAACAATTCTGCCCTGCAATTTTATAAAATTCCTATCTTAAAAAGGTAAAACAGCACATTCATTTGAACATTTAAAATGTAGCATAACAACATAATTATTTAATTTATCCTCTCCACGAATAGCCAAGCCAAAAATATGCTTGCTCTTAAAGAGATTTTGGTTTTGCTCTGAACTTTACTATTACCCTCAAACTTTGGACATATCTTAGATTTGCATGTTCAGGCTTCATAATAGTAAGCAAGGCATCACGACTAGACGATTTAGATGCCGTTCTGCTCTTTAGCCACCTGATTAGACTAAATATTTTATCTAGTCTTTCACAACTCTATAATCCAGGATAACTATGTCCAGTGCCTTTACTCATGGAATAGATAAAACTAGTGGTACTGGACTTCTAAAAGAAAATCCAAAATTCCAAAAGCAAATTCCAGCACTGGGAAAATTGGGTCTGGTTACACCACATTTAAAATTTTTCGCACATAAAGAGAGCTGAATTTTATTATTTTAGCTGGACATCAAAGACACCTTATGCTGATCTCATATTTCCTACAAGGTTCCAGCCTATTCTGACCAAGAACAAAGAGAGGCTTCCTGAGGACAGAGACAAGCCACTCACGTCAATCCATTCACATCTAGTCAAAGCAGAAATGATATATTGCATTCAATATTTCTCATGTAGAATATGGACCTTGTTCTCTGTATTTCTCGAAGTGAAGAATTGTTAATCTGGATTTTATGGAACCTAAGACATTTCAGTAGATATGGTTGTTAAGAATATATGAATGTATGACAAGGATGTTAAGATGCATGTGGGACAGTATCAAGTGCATAGTACTGCAGAAACTAAATAGATACTTGGCGTAACCTAAGTGTGCATGTCAGCATGAACAGAGAAGGAAAAGGCAAATTTATATCAAAACGAGTGGTGCAGAACTGCACATATGCACATTCTGCACTACTATTAGCATCCGTTTGCCCTGAGGAATGAAATTATAGCACCTGGAGTTCTCAATGATGTAATGTAAAATTAAGGTTCTGTCAAAATGGAGATTAACATGTAATTCTATGAGAGAGTTCTGCCCTTATCTCTAGAAATTCCAAATCAAATGATAATAAGAAAAAGCTTAGGAACCATAAGATCATTAAGATGGAAGTTATAACAGATCATTGGCCAAAAATTATGGGGACAGGATGACACAAAGAAGCAACTCCAAGTTAGAAATTCAAGACTCAGGCTGAACTGTCAGGAACAGTTGTGCACCACCAAGGAAGATCAATTTACCCAACAATTTCATAAATCCAAACACATAAGATCATTACTCCACATATTTTAATCTATGCAAAAAAAAAAAAAAAAAAAAAAAAACACGCAATGAAAATACTTGATTAAAAAGGGGCTCCAACTATATCAAATAAAACCACAGAACATTATTAATAACCATCCATATACTTTCATTTGTCCTACGGGAACCCAGTGAAATCACAAAAATCATTTCTGAACTTGGAAAATATCAGAAGTCTGAAAATAATTGTAACTTTGGTAAGTACCAGCCCATATTTACTTAATGTCCCCTTTGCAACTTGGTTATATTTAGAAACCACGTTCTCCGTCAAAATTATCATTCATGACTGCTAAAGTGAAGATACAGTCAAATCTTCCAGAAAAATTTGATGTAATACTGTCCTTAAATAGACAACAGGAAATTTTCCGATTAAACATGTCCAGATTAGAAAGCTTTTGCTCTTTCCTCACCAATATTGCACAAAGCGCAAAAAATAGAGAACAAATTCACCAGCAGGATAGAAAAATGCAGGAGTGAGATAGAGAGATGACCTGTGATGGAAGTTAGCAAGTCATCACATTCTAAATGACCATCACACATGGAATCCAAAAGGTTAATCAACATTTTACTGCAGTCAAATACAATAAACCATAAAAATGAATAAAGTTCAAATAATTAAAAATCAGACATATAAACAAAAAGTGTAAAACAAACTGAGCAAGGAGTGTAATAAAACCTTCTTAAGTTCAGTTGATGTATGCCCATGGCCAGAACCATCTATCAGAGAAAAGTAAATTAAATTACTATTATGTTACCAAGATCATCCACAAGATAATAAAAATAATAGAGAACAAAACATACCTGATCTAGATGTAAGCCAACCATTTGAAGTACAAGTGGAGCACTTATGTGCTCCATGTATGATATTGGACACAAAAGAGCAGCAGCATCAACCATTTCCGCTATATTTGACTGAGTGAGAGCAGCCAGAGACATGATTGTCCCCTATAAATGAATTCTACGTAATTACAGCTGAGACAAAGAGCAAATGCCAGATGCTTTAAGAGGTAATTAGGAATGTTTCAGACCTGAGAATGTCCAACAAGCAAAACTTTGGAGTTTGTCGTTGAATATATGTGGTGTATCATTTCTGAAAGGTCAAGTCGAGCCAGTTCCTGCCAGCTCCAGTCCCAAAAGTTCTGCAAGAACAAGGCATTCTTAGCTTCTGACTGGCCGAAGTATAGGAACATAATCAACCAAACCAGGAGGCAAAAATGCAACCAGTCATTGAGTAATTAGAGTTACAGAAGCAGAAAGAGATTTTATAGATTCTGTCTACCTTGTCTTTCTCAGAAAATGATATATGCCCATGACTCCAAAATGTCCCACGTACATTTCCAACCCAAACATCAAATCCTTGATCTGCAAGGATGTAACCTAACGACTGCTCTGGAGAGTCCAAAAACCACGCATCACCTGCCTGTTTTCGTTTTCAAAATGAGAAATAAATTGAGATCCAAGGATGTGAAAAACAAAGCTTCACTTCTTTGTAATCAGCAAATTCCACATTTCAATGGCAGCCTATGGGTATCAACAATAAATCATATCTATCCTTCTCAATATACTAGGTTACAAGATACCCTTTTTCACACTTTGTTTCCATAAAGCAACCAGATTACTATAGTGCAGCACAACAATTGGTTTTATTTGGAAAATGCACCCAACAAAGGGAGAAATGATAAAAATAAATAATGAAATGCATTCCAACTTTGATTTTCAGAAACTTCTCTTAATTTGAGAAAAAATTGGCAACAGATAAGTTATCAAAACCAAATTATGTTCAAATGTGAATCCTAATTAACTTATAGTAATGTAATCTATAATGTGGTAATTTTCAGTTAGGAAAACGGTACAAATTAATTTAATGCAAAAGCAATGTCATGAAAAGTAACAGGAAAAAAAAAGGCATTTATGTTGTGTTGGAAACATTCTTCAAGGTATTTATCAACAAATACCACAATTTACCAATCATTCATGAAAGAACAGTATGCAGAACGGAAAGGAATTAATTTCACCATAAAGAGTCCATGTAGAAGCAAAACAGGAGGGCCACGTTGCAGCCTTATATTCCCGTTACGAGATGAAACACGTTGAAGAGCTAGTAAGTAACCATCCTTCGTTCGTATCTAAAAAAGGTAAATCACATCAGCAACCCCAGAACACAAACACACGCTTATAGTCATAGATAGATTAATCATATCCCAATTATGAAGAAACAGAAATTTCACTTAATGATTGAAGTAAATTATAAACGGAAACTAAATTCCAATCAGTAAAGATGAAAAATAATGCAATTTAAGAAAATTAGGATTTTTTTTTTCGTTGCTGGAGAACTAGAAAGAGAACCAAATATATTGAAAATGTTCAAGAAGCTGTGACATCATAAAATGAAAATAAAATTTTGCTCAGAAAGATATAACTCAAGAAATTAAGGAATTAGAGTAAGAGAGAATACAGTGTGTTCGGTGCAAGGGTAACCAGCGGGTTCGATGAGCCGACTGCATAAGGTCTCTCCCGGTGTTCGGCGGCGGAGATTGGATTTGTAGGCGGTAAATTCTCCGGAGGTTGTGAAGATTAAGAGAGAGAGAAATACCAAAATTGTGATCTCCATTTTCTTGGATTGGATTCAAATGGCGGGAGAATTAAATGCCTTCAGTCCTAAGGCTGGAACTGAAGAAGTGAAGAACAAAGATGAAAAAGTGAGATTATCCTTGTTTGATTAGTCGTACTTGGGAGTTTATCCCACTCGCTCTAGAGGCGCGTTTATTGCAAAATCTGAATGGAAGAGTGGATATTTGGTTGTGATTCGCTCTAGAGGCGCGTTTATTGCAAAATCTGATTAGAAGAGTGGATATTTGGTTGTGATTTTGAATTGAAAAAAAATAAAAATTAATTTAAAAAAATAACAAGATGAAATGAAATTAAGAAATAATTTAAATTAAATCAAATTAAAATTTTTAATTTATTTGATTAATTAATTTAGCGTTTTATTTGATTTTAAAAAGATATAACTTAAATTTTATATAAAAAATTGAGTTGAAAATATAAATCAAATTTTAATTAAAATTAAATTTTAATAAATAAATAAATTTATTTAATTTTTCTATTAAAATATAAATCTTTTAAAAAAATCAAGAGTCATTGTTTTCAATAATTTATGTTTTTATTTAATTTTTTATTTTACCATTGAATTGAAAGAAAATTAGATGGGAAAAAGAAAATTAATTTATTATATTTTCTATTTTTATATGAAGTTTTAAAATTTTATAAAATAAAAAATTAAAGTGATATTTTGCTCCAAACCTATTTTCTACATTTTTAAAATAAAAAAAAATCAATCAAATACCTTTTAATTAATTTATTTTAGTAATTTAAATCTTTATTTGATCGCTTTATTGAATTAATAAAAATTAAATAGAGAAAAAGAAAATAATTATTATTTTAATTAAAATCTTTAAAAAAAAATTTTATTTTGCTTCAAATTTTTTTTTTCTTTCTTTTATTTCTTTTAAAATATAAAACATAAAATTAGTATGATTTGTATGATGGATCCTAAAAATAGAAAATTCATTTTAAATATGAAGAGTGAAAAAATTGATTAAAGTAGTGTTAATTTTAAATATTATCTATAACTATAATTTTATTATTTAAATGAATATGCTTTAGATAAGATAATAGTAGAAAATTATCAACTACAAGTTTTCATTTACTGTGAATTTTAATAATTCTTTTAATCATATAAATTAGTGTAAAACAGTGACGGACGCAAGACAGTAATTTTGGTGGGATACCATTATATTGTAATCACTTTATATTTTATTAAAAATCTGGACAGGGACAGGTGCTGGTGGCTGAGTTGCTGACTGGTTAGAGAGAGCTGGGCAGAGGCATGACTTTTTATTTGCTGTGTTTTCGTGACTTTACAAATTCTGATTTTTTTTAATGAATCAAAACGATGTCGTTTTGGTTTAAAATTTTTAAAGGCTAAAACGACGCCGTTTTGATTTAAAAATTTTAAAGGCCAAAACGACGCTGTTTTAGTTTAAAATTAATAAATAAGAGCCAAAACAACGTCTTTTTAGCCTTAAATTAAAAAAAAAAAAGAAACTCACATACACTGTTCCAAACTTTTTCCGATCGCTTGGGGGGCACGTGTCATGACTGGCTCCCTGCGTCCGCCCCTAGTGCAAAATGTACATATTTATGCTACACATCTTGTAAAAAAATAAAAACCTAAATAAATAAAAAATTTAACGTATGATACTCTTTGAGTTTGAGTTCTAAATATGAAACACCTTTAAAATTTAAAAGAAGCGCTTTGGATAATTTATATCAGAAATTTAACATATGATACCTCTTTGAGTTCTAGCCCTAAATATAGAACACTTTTAAAATTTGAAAGCAAGCACTTCGGATGATTTATACAAGAAATTTAATGTATGATTAATTATTTTATTTATATTATTAATTATATTCAAATGTTATAAGATTATGAAATAAGATGATATTTTTAAATAATATAATTAAATTTATATTACTTTTAAATAAGATGATATATTCTATGTTATGCTTTTATTATTTTCTTAAAATATTTTTAATAGGTGGCCATTGTTAAGTTTCTCATTTTTCTCATTTTTATGCTTTCTTTAAATAAATACCGAGATCTACTCTTAATAAATCTTATCTCTCCATTGTTGAGATTCTTCTTGAAGAAAGCATCATCATATCTCTTCATCACCATAAGTTTCTAAAACCATTGCCATTAAAAAAAATGTTTCTAACAACACTGAAGTTTTCTAGAAGCTACTCTGATTTCACCTTGATCCTGAAGTCTCTTGCATACATATATTCATCTGTAAACATGAGTTTTTAAATAACTCGTACAAGATAATGTAACTGCCCTTGGTAGTTATCTCTATAAACTACATCACTATCTAATAACTACCCTTAGTAATTATCTATACAAACTACATCATTATCTAATACACCCTCTCAAGTTGAACTATCAATGTGGAAAGATAGTCAACTTGGCTTGGAGTTGCTAAAAACGAAGTTTCGATAATGGCTTTGTCAACACATCATCAATCTAATCTTTTGTAGAGATATACCGTACCTGAATGTCATTTGCCTCAACCTTGTCTCGAACAAAATGAACATCTATTTGAACATGTTTCATCCGGCTGTGGTATGTTGGATTTACTGTGAATGTTGTTGCTCCTAAATTATCACTCTAGAGAATACGCACGGTGGTTGAAGCACCTAATTCCTTAAGCATATTACGTAACCACATGACCTCTGATGTCGTATTTGCAATAGCTCTGCATTCTGCTTTCGTTGAAGAACGCGAAACACTTCTCTGTTTCTTGGACGCCTAGGACACTAGATTTCGACCAAGATAAATAGCAAAGCCAGTGGTTGATTTTCGATCCTCCAAACTCCCTGCCCAATCTGAATCACTATATGCAGAAAGTTCATGAACAGATGACGGTTGAATACACAAGCCATAATAAGTTGTTCCTTGTAAATAACGAAGCACTCGTTTTACCTCCTGTCATTGTACATCAGTCGGCTTATGCATATACTGTGCTAACCGATTTACTGCAAAAGAGATTTCTGACCAAGTAAACAAAAGATACAAAAGACTGCCAATAGTACTGCGAAACAGTGTGGGATCTGAAAAAGCAGAGGTGGTCGCTAGCACTGTTGATTTTGCGGCTATCGGCGTAGAAACAGCCTTAGAAGTATCCATTTTGACTTGTCGTAACAAATAAAGGACATTGTCGTAACAAATCAAGGACATACTTTCGTTGAGTCAAAAATAAATTACCATTTTGCCAATGAGCTTCTACCCCCATAAAATAATGAAGCTTCCCTAAATCCTTGAGTAAAAATTTTGAACTTAAGTATTGTTATAGTTGTTCTTCCAATAGAGAGCTACTGCCTGTCAAAAGTAACTCATCAACACATGTCAAACAATATAGCACATCTTTGCCTTTCTGAAAAACAAATAATGATGTATCAAGTTTGGATTGAACAAAGCCAAATTGTAGAAGAGCTTCTTTCAAACAACAATTCCATTGCCGCGGAGCCTGTTTTAGTCCATAGAGAGATTTTCGTAACCGACATACATAATGTGGGTTAGAAATATCAATAAATCCTGGAGGTTGCTGCATGTAAACCGATTCATCTAATTTGCCATGAAGAAAGGCATTTGAAACATCATATTGTTTAACAAACCATTTGTGGGAAATAGCAAGACTCAACACAAGTCGAATTGTAATTGGTTTTACAACCGAAGAAAATGTTTCACCAAAATCTACTCCCAGCCTCTGGTGAAATCCCTTAGCGACGAGTTGGGCCTTGTAGCGTTCTATAGTGCCATCTGCATTTTCCTTCACTTTAAACACCCATTTACAACCAATTACATTAGCACGAGGTGGTGGTTCAACAAGCTCCCAAGTCCCAAGCCGAATCAATGAATTGAGTTCATTATCAAGAGCCTCTCGCCACTCTTTATACTTCTTAGCTTCAATCACAGTAGTTGGGTGAAGTGGCGGCTTTACAACAGAGAGAACCTTTGGTTTTGAATGACCAGTCTTGGACCTGGTAAGCATAGGATGAGTATTCACCACACGAAGAGGTTGAGGAAGGAGAGAACCTGCGGAATCTGCTTGAGATTGGGGCGTGGACAGTCGCAACGACATAGACAAATCAGGAGTAGGAGACAATTCGGTTAAGGGCACCAGTGGAGTAGATAATGATGCAGAATTGGAAACAACCACTAGTTGACGTTGTGAGGACTGTTGCGGTATCATATGGAATGGCAAAGGGCCAAGAATCCCTGGATGTGAGTGTACTACAGTGGGAACATTAGAAACCAGCAACTGAAAAGATTTAAATGGAAAATGAGCCTCATCAAACACCACATGTCTGGAAATATACAACCTCTTAGCCAGAACATCATAACATTTGTAGCCTTTGTGCACCAAACTATACCTAAGAAAAATACATGGGGAGGACCTGTCTTCCAGATTGTGTTTATTATATGGGCGTAAATATGGAAAACAAAGGCACCCAAATGCGCGAAGAGTAATTAAATCTGGCATAGTTCCAAACAAATTCTCATAGGGTGAGGTATGCAGTAGTGGTGTAACCAGCCGATTAATAATATAAGTTGCAGTTTCAAAAGCAAAATCCCAGTAATCAAGAGGCAAAGAAGCATAATTTAACATAGCCAAGCCAGTTTCCACAATATGCCTATGTTTGCGCTCAGCACAACCATTCTGCTGAGGCATATAAGGACAAGACAGTCTCAAAGAAATCCCATTGTCAGACAAATATGCAGCCAAAGACCGAAATTCCCCTCCCCAATCACACTAAAATATCTTTATCTTAGTAGCAAAGAAAGTCTCAACAAATTTGTGAAATTTAATAAAAGTAGACAGCACATCTGATTTTCGTTTGAGACAATATAACCATGAATACTTGTTGTAGTGGTCATAAAAAAGAACATGGTAACGATTGCCATTAATAGAAGAAACAGGGGACGGACCCCATACATCAGAACAAACAAGCTCAAGAGGAGCAGAAGCAGTAAAAGTAGACACTCGAAAAGATAAACGATGTGATTTACTAACACAACAAGAAGAACAAAGTTCCTTTTTATTGGAAGAAAAAACAATATTATTATGTTTCAAAGTAGACCGAACAACTCCATCATGCGCATGACCCAAACGAGAATGCCAAGACTCAAAAGA
>CAOGCB010609359.1:0-12841 GCA_948266635.1 Cnidoscolus chayamansa
AGTTGCAGAATCCAGTGGCTGATCGAGGAGTCATGTTGTTTCACCTTGACCAACCGTTGGTAGTTGCAAAAACCGGCCAAAACCGACCCCAACTGATCAACTAACTGCTCTACAACTTCCACACTTCATCTATCTATTAAAGGAGCCAAAAGGAGAAGCAAGAGATAGAGAGGAGGGCAATCAACCAAGACTGAAGACTGAAGAAAAATAGTAACAGAATTCAAGTCAATTTTAGGAAAAGGCGAGAGCCAATCCAACGATCAAAGTCTAGCAACAACTCAAGAGATTCCTCGATGTGTGACGCCCTCATAGAGGCGAGAAGTGATTTCAGTTTTGTAAATTCCTTCTTGTTCATTAAGATCTTTTGGTTGTTGTACTTTATTACTTTTTGCAAAACTAACATTGTAAATGTGGATTTTTATGAATACAATAGTTCTTGAAGTTATATTGTTGATCTTAAATTATATTTTCAATGGTTTGTTTAGTCTCAGAAAGAATTTAAGCAATCCATATCAATAGCATAGCATTTGATTTAAACATGATAATGGTTAAAGTAAAGTGCATGATACATGTTTAATTTATTTTGACAGAATTTGACTTTACCTTGTTGAAATAATCAAAGAATAAGTTCTAAGTTAATGTTTTGTTAAAATAAGGAATGAAGTACATTTAGATGTAAACGTATATCATGATTTTAATACAGACCGAGAGGTTGGTTAAAACACTATGTATACATTTAAGAACAGTGAATTCCTAAAAATCGAGTTTTGACGAAAAGGAAGATTTTATAAAGATATAATCTAATTTTACTTGAATTACTGTTTTTCTATATATAATTCTGTCTAATTGCTCTTATCTAGAAGTTTTTATTAGAATTAATAAATAATTTATGGATGTATTGATTTATTGCAAACACAACATGAAAAAAAAAAGAGTAATAAGTGGACAATTCCCATTCCTCGTGGGAACGATATTTTATTACTACATTGCGATCCGTATACTTGCGGGTAGTAACGCAACAACCAAGAAAAAGGAATTGAATTTGGTGAGACCTTTGCACCACTAGCTAGATTAGAAGAAATTAGAATGTTGTGTGCTTATGCTTATTACAAAACTTTTTGTTATATCAAGTGGATGACAAAAGTGCATTTTTGAATGGATATATAGAGGAGGAAGTCTATGTGGCCCAACCTCCTGTCTTTGAAGACCCTATGCATCCCAACTATGTATTCAAACTTGACAAAGCACTCTATGGACTAAAACAAGCTCCTAGACCATGTATGAGGTGCTAAGCAAATTTTTGCTAGAAAATGATTTTAGAAAAGGAAATGTAGATACTACATCGTTCATAAAGACTCATAAGCATGATATGCTTATTGTGCAAATTTATGTTGATGATATCATTTTTGATGCCACTAATTAATCTCTTTGCAAGAAAGTTTCAAAATTAATGTTTAGTGAATTTGAAACGAGCCTAATGGGGAGCTGACTTTCTTCCTTAGACTGTAAATCAAGCAAATGGATGAGAGAATTCTCATAAATAAGTCCAAGTACATCAAAGACATGTTGAAAAAGTTCAAAATGGAAGATCTGAAAAACATAAGCACCCCAATGAACACAAATATCAAACTGGACAAAGATGAAAAAGGTAAGGAAGTTGATCAAAGAAATGTACAAAGGTATGATTAGATCTCTTCTTTACTTAACTATCTCTAGACCATATATTTATTTCAGTATATGCTTATGTGCTAGATTTCAATCTTGTCTAAAATAATCACATTTAAAAGCAGTAAAGCGAATATTTAGATATCTTATAGGAGGAACTGTCTCAATTGGGTTATGGTATCCTAAAGAAGAAAACATAAACTTAATAAGATATAGTGACTCAGATTTTGCAGGTGGCATATTAGATAGAAAAAGCACTTCAAGAACCTGTCAATTTCTAGGTCATCAAAAAACCCTTGAATGAAGAAACTTTTTGCAAAATAAGAAGAGAACTAGGGATGATTGAACTACAAAACATGGATTGATTCTAAAATAATTAAAGAATTAAAATTCTTTTGAGATAACTTGTGATTGTTGTTATATGAAGTTAGAATCTTAATTGATGTTATGTAGCAGAAAAGCATTGACAGGAAGCCAGCTAGAAAACTAGCTAAGCTAAAATTATTGCCAATAATTTTAGCCTAGCTAATTTCAAAAGTAGCTAAGCTAAAATTAAATTTAGCTAAAATATTCAAAATTAGCGAAGCTAGTTTTGAATATAACTTCAACCTTGGAAGAGAGAATGGAAGTGGGAGATTAGAGTAAGTGTCCCATAAATGACTGATATGATCCTATTTTACTCAGCAATGGAAAACATAAATCTAGGGGGCAAAAGTGGTATTTCCACTTCTTTCTCAAGCGGGAAAGAAGTCACGTCAGATTAAAAGGAGCCATACTTGAGAATTCAAACAAACACTTCTCTCTCTCTCTCATCTCAGAAACCCCTCTCATTCCTTTGCAAATCAAACCCATCACTCTCTCCTTCTATGTTAGGGTTTCCTAGAAAGCAGCTCTCTTAGCCTTCCCAATGGCCTGTATCAAGAGACGAGCTAACAGAATACTACACCACTACAACACTTCCTCTGATTCAGAAGCTGTTGCTGAAGAGCAGAACACAACCAATGAAGGAATAAGCATCTCTAAGCCAATAGAACCTCATTTTCAAAGGACTGAACCTACAAAGACCACTACTTAAAGAATCAAGCCATTAGAGTCTCTAATCCAACTGACAAAACCTTCTATCAAGAAAGCTAAACTAACAACCACTCAAGCTACAATGCGCTCTCTCTTCATTCCAAGGTACATACTTTGGATAGCTTTCGAATTAGTCAGCTTTAGGTTGATGGACTTATTTGTAGCTCAAGGTTGAGAGAAGTTGATGAAAATGAAAGGGGATTACTATCTTGAACTTGTTCAGCAGTTCTATAGAACCCTAACCACTTCTGGTAGTGAGGATGAACTGACAAATAATTTAAGAGGAAAAACATACTCTATTAAAATCCAAGACTTTAGTGAAGCCCTAGGGATACCTAATGAAGGAAATATAATAGGATCCTTTAAGGACATAACCAAGCTAAAAGAGTATAATGAAATGGACTTCAAGGAATCCCTACTTCCAGATATAGATGTTTCCTCTGACAAGCTGAGTATGGCCTTCTTTCCCCAACAAATCAAAATACCACACACAATGATCATTTACTATATTTATCCAAGAACTGAGAGTCATTCATACTTTAACAAAATGGACTAGCACATCCTTTGGCACCTAATCCACAAAAGACCCCTAAACTTGGCTTTTCTAATTTTCAAATATATCCTAAAGAGCTCTACTGTCAGAAACCTTCCTTATGCAATGTTTCTCACACCAATATTTGAAAAACTAGGAATAGATGTGAGTAATGAGGAAAAAGGGAAACAATTCCTTGTCATTAGAGAGAACTACAACACCAAACAGAATGTTGAAAAGAATGTGGAAAAGAAAGCTGCTGTAGAAAAGGATGATAATGGAAAGAAAAAGGAGAATAAGGAAAAAGATGAATCAAGCAAACCTAGAGCAGAAAAAGAAGTAGTTAATGAAACTGTGGTTGTTCAAAGTTTAGAAATGCTAAACAGTTTAAAAATCATAGTTGGTCTTGTGATGGAGTCTCTGGAACTATCATTGAAACTCCAAACTGAAGCCCTAAAGCTTAAAGACCTAACAGATAAAACTATTCAAGCACAACTAAATAGGATTGAGGAAAAGATAAACAGATTGCTTCAAGACAAGGATTTTGTGAAAAGAGTTCTTGGAGAAGAAACTCTGGATGAGTCCACACAAGCTGAACACACTCAGCATTCAGACAAAGTAAAAGGCTCATCCCCTAAATCATATGATCCTACCTCCTCATTCCATCAAGAGAAAGAACTACTTCAGCAAGAGTCTTAGAGAAAGGTTTTTGGTCTAGCCAGAAGTGATGCAGCAAAGACTGTCTAGTCTTCTTCAGTATCACCCACTGACCAGCATGCATCAGTTCCTACAGTCCAACTTCTAGACTTGCCAAACCTCTTAGAGCTTCAAAGTTAGCAGCACCTCTCCGGAGAAGTGAAAGACATGGTTTGAGAACCAAATCTGTCAAACCTGGAGAAATTGGAAGTGCAACAAAGCCTTTTCATCTTTGATTTTCTTAGAATCATTAGAATTAATTCAAAACAAAAAATTCATCTCAAAAAAGAGTTTTAGAAAGGACAAAGAGGAAGCAAGCAAAAAGAAAATTGGCACATGCTATGAGTGCAATAAACCAAGTCACTACAAAGTGGATTTTTTCAAGTTAAAGAAACGTAGAAAAAAGAACATTCAAAGTAACATGGAATGAGCCAACTCATACAAAAGAGGAGAAGGTTGAAGATGACAAAGTTGCCAACTTTTGTTTTATGGCTCTAGAGGAAAGCTCAAATGAGATAACAAATTGTGATGATATTAATGTTGTTGAATTTTCTTGTGATGAACTTGTTAGTGTTCTTAAAATAATGAAATTACAATTGTATCTATTTTTACAAAGAATTTTCATACAATATCAAGTAAAGGAATTTTTATGTTATATAAAACAAATATCAACCTTTTATTGCTTTAAGTAATAAAATTTTAATTTTTAACTAATTTATATCCAATTTAAATGGTTGGATATAATTAAAAAAAACCTTTAATATTGAATTATAATTAATAAAAATAAAAAAAATTATTATTAAATTTTCCGTCATATCAACTATTATAAATAAAATAATAATATTCATAACACATGAATAGCCACATAAGGAACTCTAATTTCAATTTTGACTACGGCTAAAATAAACACAAAAGTTCCAAATCATGCTAAAATTGACAAAATGACTACAATTTTTATATTTTCTGAATATTTAGCCAAAAAATTAAAAAAAAAAATGAAAACCCATAATAACTATTTGATATTCCAATTGTTTTTGCTAAAAAAAAAATTATCAAATAACTAAACCTTATAAGTTATAAAGAGTGAGAGATGTTATATGTATACTCACATACACAACATTTATTCAAGCAACAACACTTTCCTATGATAACTCAATCTCAAGTATCATCTTCTCTTATTTCATTTACCATTTTTAGTTTCCAAAGCTTTTCTCTTTTCGTTTTCTTTATAGTATATATTGTTTTACAAGCAATACCACTGATTGTTGAAGCTTTTTATGGTTGATCAATTTCTCCTCATGATTCTCCATCGTCCTCCATGCTTTTGGAAGTAGTGAGGTGTAACTTGTACAAGCTCATAAACTTTGCTATGAATTCTGCAAAGAAAACAAAGCTGAACTTTTATTTCATGCAAAGATGGTGGAATCCTCTATAGTTCTAGTTTTACAAGCAATATCGAACATTTCTATTTAGATATATCCAATCATTATACATATTTTAGTTATCAAATTATCATCTAATGATCGATATCAAATTATCACTAACATATCGTACCTTCAATGTTCATGTATTTCCGAAATTTCTGTTTTGCAGAATCATGAATCCGTTTGTTATCTTCTAACAGAAGTTTGTCTCTTAGATTGTAATCCTTATACAAGTTGTCAAGTTGCTGCTGGCAGAACATGTCCAAATTGTTCTTCAGTTCTTCAACTAGTGTCTGTATCATGATGATTTGATCGATTATTAATTGAATGTTAGAAGCTTTCTAAATCTATTTAAGAAAACTGATAAATTTACAAGGCTTGTGAAGCTCAGACATTGAAAATAAAGTCAGGTGATACGTCATGCTCTATTAGGTTTTGAAGCTTCCCTCGAATGATATATAGCCTGTAAATATACATATTCTATAAACGTAAGCAAATTGCTGATGAACTCCATTTCATAATCTGCTTAAATAATGATTTTTAATCAGGTTTTCGTTTTGCTATGTATGCAGCGAAAGAACGACGTACTGTTTTGGACTTTGTTCTTGGATCATATCCTTGGCAATATTTGCAATATCATCTTCCCACCCAGTCAAGTACTTTTGATCTTCTGTGAAGGGATAACTGCAGAGAAAAAATCAGAAGAAGGTCACAACGTGAAGGAGGCCAAGGCAAACATATATATACTCGAATGGTATGAATCAGATCATCACCTTCTCTGCCATGAGGCCTCTAAAGATCGAACGGCTTGACGAAGATTATTCTTAGAGTTGATAGCTATGGTTTCAGCGAATTTTCTTGGAAAATTTATGCCTTCTTTTTCTGCTATAAATTCTAAAACTTCAACAATCTAAACATAGAAAAATTGCAGCCTGTTAAAAACCCTTGAGAGTTTAACCACTGAATCCTGAAATAGCATACCCACCTCTTCGTTTGAAGGCAGGAGAAGCTGAACGAAGGTGCAGAGTTCCTTAATGGAATGAAGCTTTGAGACATCGGAGCAGCAGAAGAAAAACATACAGGACCTTTTATTCCTTTCTAATAGCCACTTAATATACAAGACAGCATCTGTAGATAGCTTATCTGCATTGTACAGAATGATTGCTGCACAAAAATAATTATCCATTACACTGTGAAAGATGTTAATTTCAGCCTTTGCATTTTCCTGGAAAATTATTAACAGAAGCATTTTCTGTGCATGGTGTGCTCAGGTTTCTTAAATCATTATTGCAAGAAAAAGATAGATACATATATACCTCGGCAACTATCAGCTTTCGACTGCGAATCTTTGTTGGACATGACATTGCTTGTTTCTTTGATAAGTTCGAAGATGACATGTTTCTCATAGCCTTTGAGATCAGAGAGATTGATTTCTACATGTTGAGAAGATACCTTAATTCTTACTTCTATACTACCGATTGATTCACCCTGTGATCAACATTCAAAGTGTAGTGTGTTTATAATCAGATCTATTAACATCAACCAAGCAAAGGAATTTATTCCTTAAGTAACAGGTCCACGTCCACCGATACAGCAATTTTTTAAAGTAAAGTTTATTTTAAAAGACATTAAATAAAAATTTAAATTAAATAATTAAATAAAATATCAAAAATTATATTGTAATTTATTGTTTTTTTTTTTAATTTACATTAATTTTCAAGTTTAAAATTATAATTAATATTTTTTTAAAATTTTATCAAATATTTAAAATTTTGACTATTTTAAAACTAAAAATAAAAGATTATCAGATTTTATAATAAGTTGTAATTTTTTTGATAATTTAGTATATTTTATTTAAAAATTATAATATATTCTTAGGTAGACTTCACCCCTTGTGCGGTGGATCCTACTTAACTTAATGAGACGACATAAACGTGATTTTGTAATTCTATATAGCATATACATATTAAGTTACTTAGAAACTTATGATTACAAATTATATAGATTTTTGGGTTATAAACATTAAAATTTATATATTTTTGTATTACAAATTAAAATTCATGTATTGTTAGAAGGTCATGTTGAAAAACTAAAAAAATTTGATTTTCCAAAATATAAGGATGTTTTAATTAAGTGATATTAAAATAAAGACCAAGTTGTGAATTACAAAATAAACCCTTTTTTTTTCCAAAATTTCAGCTTGGCCCATGTGTGGGTCCGCCCTGCCCACCCATGATAAAGTCTTGCTGCTGATTGAGTAGCAGTTTTCCCCGTGGAAACTACCAACAACAGGAAAGCAAGGGCTCGAAACAAGAAGGGTAAGAGCTGTTGGTGCCATCTTGGCTGCCAATTTCTCTTCATATTAGCCATATTTTTCAATCCTATATATAGATCTTCTTAGGTGACTTAAAAATGGTTGCTAATCATGGTGCAATTAGAACCCATGAGGGCCAGTCTCGTTGCTCAAGGAGTGTTACATGTAATCTTCTAGTGATATTATGTTCTACCAAAACTAAAAGAGATTGAGAATTACCTTCAAGTTAAATGCTTTGGACTCTTCCCTTGTCTGTAAAATCATGAAAACAAATATATCGGCATCAATAATTCTTACAACTTTCTCAATCTAACTCGCAGCAGCAATAGTTTATGAAATTTTTGAACATGAACCACATACGAGGTTCCATTGTATGCCCATGAATATGAAAAAAGAAGAAATAAAAACCTTTATTATGTCAGGTCCATAAGCTTCTTGAAGCATAGCGCAGATCATGGTTCTTTTTCCCACACCTTTAGGTCCCTCAAATATGAAATGGTTACAATCTACGCTCTTTATCTGTAAAGAGATGCAAACCCATGACATCTCTTAGTTCAAATCCTTCTTATGTAAATCAGTGTGAACTGGCCAAAGTGAATGAAGAATCTTACCAGACCCTGCATCCTGGTGGCAGTAGCTCGATTGCAGATAAAATCTTTCAAAGCCTTGGGTCGATACTTGTCTGCCCAAGTAAACTGCTTCCTCCCATCCAACATGTCCATGGCTGTGTCGTTTTTCTCATCAACCTTTGCAGTTTCCTCAGCCTTATTGGATGGTCGTGGTAGTGGTGATTTTGATTCTGGTGGTAACACTCTCTCCCTCAATGGCTTCTCCTCCTGAATAACCGATAAAACATTTTTATCAGTCTCCAAGGGCATCCCTTCTACTGAAGGTTCTGGAATAGGAACGGGAACAGAAGGAGGAGGAGCAGGATCACCGGCAGGAGGCAGATCCAAAGCCGGAGGCGGAGCAGGAATATTAATTGACTTGTCTTTAGTCGAAGAAGACTTAAGGGAAGAGAAGCAAGCAGTCCATTCTTGAATCTTAATAAGAACAAAAGAGGAAAGAGAACTTGAATTGGAAACAAAAGTAGTAGCATGGCTATCACGTCCAGGACTAGAAAGGTGAGCCAAATGATGCTTCTTACTATTTATAATAAGTGAATAATCAGTAAGTCCTTTATAATAAGGGCTACACTTGGCGTTCTTGTCAACTACAGTACTGTGATTCTGTAAGATGATAGCTTCTTGTATTCTATTATGAGCTTGAAGGCTCTCGTGGGTCAAGTCAGAATGAGATAATTCACAGCTCTTTCTTCCAATGGTAATGAAGTTTCCAAGCTTGTTAATGTTGCTCCAAGCAAGCCAGTAGGAGGATTTGTTGGCACGAGAAGATTGATTGGAAGGTGGAAGGCGAATCTTGGATGAAGAGGAAGAAGAGAGAAAGGTATCAGAAGTGGAACGAGGTATGGCTGGACTCGGCATTGCATTTGCAATTGCAGAGCTAAAACTAGGATTTGAAGGAGCCTAAGGATATGAAACCTAATACTATGCTTTCATGGATACGTCCAAAGAAATGGACAAGTTCGATTGTTTCAATGTTCAACATTTATCATATATATGTATATAATATTATTATATTTGGTATTTTTGTGTGATAGATTGTATCTGGTTGGCGAGAGTAACAAGGATTTCTTGGTTGCGACCCACGCCTGACCTGGCCAATCTTACATTTCACAAATCCAAGTCAATTTTATGAATGACATATATCATGCAATATTTAAGATGAGTTTGATTTTATTATTTAAAATAATATTTTCTTAAAAAATATCAAGACTAAATAGGGCTTTTTTTTTTCTTTCATTAAAGCTTCATGTGCCCTAGTTCAAACACATAATTATGACAAAACCCATTTCATTCCCAAAAGAATAAACAATGGATTCAAGATCAAAGACAAAGAATGTCAATTTTCCTTTTACCATAACCAATAATTACTGTATCAATAGTTCTGTCACCATACAAATGTATCATATATAAATGAACCATAAGAAGATCGAGATTCCTAATATCCTTAAATACAAGAATTCAGAATTTTCAGTATGCATATATATAATAAAGGAGGATTACAGACCATAGATGGACTAGTAACCATAGATGGACGTATTATCACCGAGGGAAGATTTCCTTTGAAGTGTCCTATAAGCATTTCTCCCATAGCCTTTGTAAACACACAAGTGTTTAGCCTTCCATACGTCGTTGCTCTAATAAGATTTGTGCATTCAAAACAACGCATGTCAGAAATTAAAGTGATTTCTTTAATGGATGATGAACTGTCTTAATTAATTACCTTTTGGAGCCCATATCGTTCATGGCATGTTTAATTTGCTTTTGTGTAGCTCCCTGGGCTTTGAGTTGGTCTAGTTTTGCATCAGTCAGATTCTTCTCATCTTCAATGTTTAGCTCACAAACACCATTTAGTGTCTCTTCCCAGAGATAGGGCTTTTGTGGAATTAGTCCTAAACTTTCTCCACAGACATAAGCTGAAAACACAATATAGACAAGAAGTCATTTGGGACTAAAGATTCATAAATAGCCAACTAACCAGTAGAGATTTGGACAAATTACTTCAATTTCAGGCAAGTTTTGGCAAAGCACATAGCATTCTTAGCTCCAAGAGTGTTGGTGGCAAAGGCAATGTCGTATCTGCACCAGAATAAGAAGAATGAGAATAAAAGATTGAAATGTTTATTTGCTTTGGATTGTAGAAACAAATATTTCTATTTTTTTCTGTATTATTTCATTAAAGGAGAATATTATTTTATACACAGTGATGCTCATACTATCTAAGGTATATATCTTAATTCAATTTAATACAATTTATTTCTTTCCTAAATTATGCTTGATTTCTCTGCTTGATTTCTGCGATTGTGATTCTTTCCAACACTCCTCCTCAAGTTGTGTAGTGGGATCACCAATACCTAATTTAGTTAGCACACTATTGAATTTTGATCTGTTTGCAGCTTTCGTGAGAATATCCGCGAGTTGTTCTTCTAACCGAACAAATGGTAGTTCAATTGATCCATCTGCTAGTTTTTCTTTAATGAAGTGTCGGTCCACCTCCACGTGTTTTGTCATATCATGCTGAATTGGATTTTCTGAAATGCTTATTGCTGCCTTGTTATCACAGTGTAATCTGCAGGCCTTTTGTGGCGTGAAACCAATTTCAGTCATAAACTTTCTGATCTATAAAATTTCTGTTAGCCCTCGAGCAATCCCTCTGAACTTTGCCTCTGTACTTGACAAAGCTACCACTTTCTGTTTCTTGCTTCGCCAGGTTACTAGATTTCCTCCCACCATAGTGAAGTATCCTATTGTCAATTTTCGATCATTTGGATTTCCTGCCCAATCAGCATCAGTGTATCCCTGAATTTCCAAGTTTCCACTTTTTTTAAAGACGATTCCCCTGCCAGGTGTTCCTTTAAGATATCTCACAATCCTAAGTGCGGCCTCCATATGTTCTGTTTGTGGATCATGCATGAATTGACTCACAATCCTAGCAGAGTATGCTATATATGGTCTCGTATGAGCGAGATAGATTAGTTTTCTTACTAGTCTCTGATACTTTTCTCTATCTGCTGATTCTTCCTTCTCCTTTATCTGCAGTCCATGATTGACCATAATAGGAGTTTCAGCTGGTTTGCAGAGTATCATTCCAGTCTCTGCCAGTAAATCTAGAATATATTTCCTTTGTGCTATGAAGATATCAGTTTCTGACCTCAGAACCTCAATCCCCAGAAAGTATTTCAGCCTTCCTAAATCCTTCATCTCGAATTCATTAAACAGTCTCTTTTGTAGATGTCTTATTTCTCTTAGTCACTTCCAATGATGATCATATCATCAACATATATTATCAAGCAGGTTATTAAATCACTTCTCCTCTTGAGAAACAGAGTATGATCAGCATTACTCTGTGTGTACCTATACCTCCTCATGGACATTGTAAATCTCCCAAACCAAGCCCTAGGTGACTGTTTCAGCCCATATAGTGATTTATTTAACCTGCACACTCATTTTCCTTGAAATCCATGTTCAAACCCTGGTGGTCCATTCATGTAGACTTCTTCCTTTAACTCCCCATGAAGATAAGCATTTTTCACATCAAACTGATGAAGTGGCCATGCCTCATTGGCTGCTACTTAGAAGAGGACTCTGATGTGTGAATACTCGAATTTTGAGGCTCGAAAATCTTATTTTCCCGGACTGCAAACAGTCCGGCCAGACCGGAGGCTTTTCGGAAAAGTTTTCGGAAGTATGCTAATATGGTACTCAAAACGTCCGGGACGTCGCGAGGAACCCAAGGGTACTCTCGGAATAATTTTTGGAGGTCCAAAACTCCCGAAAAAGCCTCCGAAACGAAAATCGGCAGTCTCAGCGCTAACTTACCGCCCTAGGCGGTAGGTTACCGCCCTAGGCGGTAGGTTACCGCCCTAGGCGGTTACTGCCGTAAGTCAATTTTTCCTATAAAAAGGCCGCTCCAGCTCCATTCTCAGGGCCCCGCTTTGAGTTTTCAACATTCACTCTCCTTCCTCGCTCCTTGCGATTCTTCTACTGCTTTCCTATTGCATCAATTCTTGCATTCTTGTTTGATTATTGATCACCTAAATTAATATTGATTCATTGATCTAACAAACTGAAGTTCCGCAGTGGTAGACTTCTAAACCAGGTACACTTCTCTTCAAACTCTATCTTTATTTAAATTAAAATATATCATGCATAATTTCTCTTCTACTCCACACTCTAAGCATAATCATTATGCATCCATCTATATTTGATTTAATTATACAGATCTAAGCCAAAACGCCCGATGTGAATACTCGAATTTTGAGGCTCGAAAAGTCCATTTTCGGACTACAAACAGTCCGGCTAGATCGGAGCTTTTCTATAAAAGTCTCCGGAAGTATGCCAATATGGTACTAGAAATGACCAGAATATTGCGCAGGACCCAAAGGTGTCATCGGAATAATTTTTGAAGACTTAAAACTCTTGAAAAACAAGAAAAAGGAAAAAAAATCATCAACACAGCGTCCCACCGCTGCAAACATGGCGGTACACCGCCCGAAGACTGGGCGGCATACCG
>CAOGCB010609397.1:0-20718 GCA_948266635.1 Cnidoscolus chayamansa
CTTTTCATTTTCTGTACAATTGTCCTAATATCTTACTTGTCATCTTCAAGGTTATGATCCTTTGTCTTGATTTGTTTGATCTTCCTCAAGTTCCTCAAGTTTTGTGATCATCAAAATACTCTTTAGCTCAAGGGGTTAACACATCTCACTCGACTCATTGAGGAATATAATGCCTCTGTTAAGGTACAACTAATTTGTTTGATGAACTCATGAATTCCCATTTTTAGAATCTCAAGTATGAAGTTTATATGCATGTGGGGTAAATAATGTGGGTTGTGGCTGTAAGTTGACAGAACAATCTCACCTATGGCTGATCTATTTTAAGTGTGTATTTGTATTTTTCATTCTTGATTTTCCATTTTTTTTTGTTCAGCAGATCAGTGTTCACTGTTGGGATTCTTGATATTCATTTGGGTGTAGTGTAAATTATTACTGAATCTTTAGCAGGAGAGGCAGCTGCACTAGGCCTGAATGTGAGAATAAGTGAGAAACCAGACCTTGAAACTGAAAGAACACCCCCCTGATGGACCTAATATTGGACATTTATCAATTACATTTACCAATGCTTATTTGAGATCTTGATGCTCGTCCTTCTTGTTCCCTTGCTTAGTTGCTTGTGTTACGTAAATTTGTTTTGGTGGTCTTTTTTGTTTTATTGTGAAATTAGCTGCTGTGATGCTACAACATTAGTGAGGAAACGGATCCTCAGAATGATCTGAAACTTTAATCCACTTTGCTGGCTCTTAATTTGAACGTAATTGGCAATGTGATATAATTATTTGTGAGGAATTAGTAACAGAGCATAATGGAGAAGCACTACAAGCTAAAACCTAGCAATTCTAGCTAACTGGAAATGCATTTGTTGTCTTTTCTTTTTCTATTACATACTTGACCTGATGCAATACTCAGTGCACAAGTTGTGATGCTCCTTTGACATCTCTTATTGATTCATTGGTATTTGAATTCCTAAATTGCATTCTGTGTTGCGTGAAAGCAAGTATGAGCAATGGACTTTTCTTTTAAATGTGAATATTCACAAATAACAAGCCCAAAAAAAAAAGATATCCATCAACTTCGCTTCATTTGGCATAGTACTGACATATCAGTGTTGTTCCAAAAAGGAAAAGAATCGATGAGATGCAGGAAGATGGGATGTTTACGATGGAATTTTAGCCGAAAGTTCAAATACTTATATCTCTCTTCAAAACCTAGGTGATCTTGTGTGTACTCTCTCCAAATCAGGTATGTTTATGATGCTGATAATAATGATCAGAAATTAGTGGGTTTTGATTTCCTGATTGTTTTCTACGGATAGATAAATCAATAGCCTTATGTAAGGTTGGTAGATCTTTGCTACTGCTCTGTTATGTGTGTGTGTGTCTGTGGGTGTGGGTGTGTTTGTTTTAAGATCCCTGTGTCCGATTTAAGCTTTTGACTGTGGAGTATTTTGATTTGTAAGATTTAATTTTATATTTGTCAATAATTCTACACTGCTGACTGCTGAGACTGATTTGAATCCTACACCGCTGTTTAGCTTACATTTTCCTTTTATTTATCATCCAGACAGATGACAATGCAAATGCTGCAACTTCAACAAGCTCCGTAAGGTTTCTCTCTGAATTATTTGTACATTTGCGAGCTCTGTAATTCATTGTTGGTGGACTGATCCAATATGATTGTTTTGGAACTTCTAGCTTTTGTAATTGCATGGGGTCCAATCATTGAAATTCACACATTTCATCTCTATTTGAAGCCTTAGCTTTTTGTGCAGTGGGTTTTAAGTATTTCTTTATACTCCTGCTAGTTTTGTATCAACTAGTCACTTCAGATGTGGCTTTACTTCTAAATAGAGGTTGAAATTTGCTTTTTGAAAAATCACGCTTACAGTTGCTGTTGGAAGCAGTGGTTTGAGATTGCTATTTTGAAATTCTTATGACTAAAACATGTCGAAATTGAACTTGAAATCCATTTTCAATACTCTGTAATTTACCTCTTCAAGGTAGTGCTTCTCTTAATAGCATCATCTCAAAAGACAATGCCTGACATACCCTAGTCAAAGATAAGTTGGATTACTTATAGTCCGCACGGTCTAAACTTAATGTTTATGCAAGTGACAATTTAATATAATGATCATGAGTTTAAATTTCAGCAGCGGTAGAATGGAGGTTTCACCTATGTGGGTAGACCCTTGTGCACACTGAATCTATTATTGAATTTTATGAAATTTGTCACAAATTTTTAATAAGGAGAGTACTAGCGATGATCTTTGATTCGTGGCAAATTCATTGCGTATAGATTCACACAAAAATTTTTAATACTATATCATGTTTTTTTTGTAGTGCTTCATAATAGTTTAAATAACTAAATAAAATACATAATTTTAATTAAATCTGAATATATACTGTGAATTAAGCAAGAATGAGCATTTGGCTGATTTTATTATAAAAAATCGTAATTGCTGGAATCCAAATGACTACGTACCAGCTGTTTGATGGAGATTTCAGATTTGGACAATCCGATCCACTCTTTATAAATGATTCCTCTGATCAAACATCCTAATTTCAGGTTTAAGCTCGTTTAACCCTTTGACCAACACGTCCAAATCAGTATCTGAGCTCCCTCCTTTAATGGCACTCAATGATTTCTCTTGCAGTTTTTTGGCTTTCAATCTTTCCGGCAGATTTTCGGCCACTGATTCTGCCAATATTCGAGCCAACTCAGTTGACTCAGGTACGTTCAAGGTCCCCTCACCAACTCGAATTCCCACGCGCAACTGATCAACTAGTAGTTGTGCGTTCGTGAACTGGTCCGCGCCCATCGGCCAAGTTAGCATCACTACGCCCGCCGCGATACCTTCAAGCACCGAGTTCCATCCGCAATGAGTCAAGAATGCGCCGACCGCGGGGTGCCTCAATATAGCTACCTGAGGGGCCCATCCTTTTATGATGAATCCTCTATCTGCCACAAGATCTTCAAATCCATCAGGCAAATCACCGTAATCGCTTGACGTTGGTCTTATCTCCAGTGGTTGCCTAACGCACCATATAAAATGAACTCCGCTTTTCTCTAATGCATCTGCCAGCTCATCCATTTGCTTACACGTTAGAGCAGTTCGGCTTCCAAAGCAAACATACACCACTGAGTGGTGTTTACGGGAATCAAGCCATGTCAGCACGTCATGACATGGCACGGAGCTGGACCCACCGCGGTTAGCTGTTCCCTTTAAATCATCGTCCGGCGGTAAAACTGGACCTACGGCCCACACGCGATCAGTTTGTAACTCTCTTTTCATGTGATCGATGTAAACGTTTTCTAACTCAGCGAATGAGTTGAAAATGATTCCCCAGCTCTGCGAGTTAGCCAAGTAGCAGTTTCTAAAAAATTCCCAATCAGCGTCCTTGGGCATTCTGTAAATATGAGAAATTTGCCACCAGGGATAAGCCGGGGAATTCGGAACCTTAGGAAATGAAACTGAAAAATTATGGTCTTCCGGATGATCGTTTTGGGGTTGTTCACGCCAAAGAGAAGTAGAAAAGGAGAAAGCAAAGGCCCCCGACGGCGAAAAGACAATGCGGGGCACACCTACCTGGGAGGCGAATTCGTTGGTCCAGCCGAGAAAGAAATCGGAGATAATGGCAACAGGAGGGGAACTATGTGATTGGAACCAATCTAGAAGGAGAGGATAGTGGAGTTGGCGCAAGAAGCGCATACTAGCAATGAGGCGATTCTTAGAAGGAGGGAGATTTTCAGGGTCAGGTAAGACGAAGGAGTGGAGTTGGGAGGAGGGATGGGAGGAAAGAAGAGGGTCAAGCAAAGGAAGGTTTTTGGCGGTGATGACAACAGTGATGGTAAGGCGGCGTTTGAGCAAGCAGTGGGTGAGGTCTAGGAGAGGGATAATATGGCCAGAACTCATATAAGGGTAGACCAAGATGTGGCAGCCGAAGGAGGATGTAGAGGAGGTGGACATGGCTGGAATGGTAAAAGGACGTACGGGATATGCTTATTATGAAGTAAGAGTATGGAGATGGAGAAGTAGAAGAGATTATATTATAAATGAGTTGCTTGGGCAAGTGGGCAACTTTCAATAGATGCACGTCACGCCTGACGTACGCTTGTATTATTTATTTTCCTTCGGGTTAAACAAATTCCAAATTGAGTAAAAGAAGATGCTGAGGCGGTCGAGGTCGACATCTCCCGTCTGGTAAGCCCCCAGCATCTATGTGTTTTCATTTGGTTCTACTAAATAAAAATAAAAATTATTAGAAGGGTGATCCACAGAAGTGAAAGAAAAAGGAGAATAAAAATAGATTTGAAGATTTAAGGAAGAACAATCAATACAACAAAGTTATAAAAACACATAGAACAAATTAAAAAAAGTATGTTATAATATTAATAATAAAAAAATAAATAAAACAAGAAGATTGTTTTTTGTGTGTGTAATGCATTTTATTCTGAGCTTCTCAAAGCCTCATCTGAATCTGATTGATCTTAGGCTTCACTCCCTTCGTTTTTGACAACATGCAAGCTGATAAAACCTTCAAGCTTCCGCCTTCTCTCAGTCCATACCACTATTATTTGCCATATAAATCTTGGCTCTCAAATTTTTGCGTTGGTTGTTAATGGTGGAATCGAAACATTTAGCTGTTCACTACCTCCTTCCTTTCTTGCTCATCCAACGCTACAGCTTCAACTTCAGTTCTTACCAGCAACGCTCTGACCATCTCCTCTAGAGAACTTTGCAGTTAGGGTTTCTGGTTTCAAGGCTATGGACCTCGTATATTCTTGGGCTTTTCTTTTGCAAAGGGCTCTGAGCCTAGCCGTAATAGATAGGAAGTTAGGCTTGCTGGTACATATCAGCCCTGTACTTTCTCTAAGTAAAAAAAAAAAAAAATATCTTCTGGCCGGAAAAAAGTCGTCTCATGTGTGCGACTTAAAACTGTTTTCTCGTCATAAGATTAAAAATCAATGCTTTGTAAGAGATTACTAATTAATCTGCTAATTAGGTCTTCACAGCAACCAAATACAAGGGCGAAAAAGAAAAAGTAACTAGTGCTTCATTTGCAGCATTCTAGGCAAAACTTCACCGGTACATATCCAATCAATTCTGAATGATATCCATGCGATTAGCGAAGATTTATTTTCCAAAGTTTTTAAGTTACAGCAGCACAAAGCTGATGATAGAGATCACAAGTTCAAGTTGTGATCTCTATCATTGCCATTCTGGCATATAAATGGAATCACCTTTGTAAAAAAAAATTGCTTCATTTGCGACATAGCCACAAGAAAAACGAGAAATAAAACAAAGCTAGCAAAAGGAAAAAAACGAGAAAAATCAATAGTTGGGTATAAAGTTTGAGGATTTTCTTTCACATGGGGTCAACATTTTCTGGAACAACGACAGATTTATGGTATCAGATAACATTCTAGTTCACTCATGGGTTGGCCATTGTTGATTGGAGGCTTGTGACGAGGACATATTCTAATTAATCTTCGTTCCTCAAGTAAACAATTTCCATGGCAGCCTTTTCAATAAGCTTTTGGGAATCAAGAATTTGAAGTGAACTATCTAACTTTTGGAGAATTGGATTTGTTGACCTTGATGAGCATTCTAAGCTGCTGGCTGTAGTGGTTGAAAGCATGCCTGCTTGGGCCTCTCGGCTGGAGCTTTCTGGCTTCTGACACCCCCTTGATCTTCTTTGAAGCCTAGGTTTTCTCTTCTGCATTCAGACAATCAAATTTAAACATAACAATAGCATGAGTTTTGCCTTTAACCGAAGTGATCGAATGATTCTGCCATTGCAAGAGGTTTGAACATCCTGAATTAATCAAAAACTGAAAAGGATCTTTAAAATGAAAATGGAGTTCTATTCATTGTTAATTAGATATGTATTTGCATACATACAAGTATGATATTTCGCACTTGTATTCACTAGAATATTCATCAAGGAAAACAAATATATGAAACCAAAATTGACAAAGATAACACATGGCTATCTTTTCTGGGCTTCGCCACTGTTCTTCATAGATAGCTCTCACTCAGTTATGCTTAGGAGGGTGGGGTTTTGGCACATGATAATCGGCGCTGAAAGCCGTAAAACGGACACTTTTGTCTTTCAAAGGATTGTACCTCCTATCCCTCATCCGTTTGCATTTCCCATTCAAGGTTCCCTTCCCAGCTCTATGTTCACAGTTTCCTACAAAATAAGCTGCACCTGAAATCTTGGAGTCTTCTTTGTTCAAAGTTTCCTCTTTCATCGTTTCTCTCAAAACCCTTCTCTTGAGCATCATTTTTCTTCCTCTAAGCCTTATGTTGTTAACTTCAGCCATAGCAGCATCAGAAATTTCCTGTTAATAATAAATTCAAAAATTTTCAGGATTACAGCTTTATTATCCTGCAGTTTGATGATAGTATATATGCATTTTGTTAACTGAAATTTACCAAATTGGTTTCATCCACTGCAAGCTCATTGCCCTTAGCAACCGCTGTTTTCTTCCTTGCTGAAGAAAGTTTGGAATAGCATTCATTAATTAAGCATCCATGAACAATCTAAATAGTAAGCAAACTAGCTAACTAAAGGAGCGGTTGAAGTACCTTGGTGAGTAACAATGGCAGCACTCGAGTTTCCTACATGTAGCAGAAGAATAAACATAAGTAGAAAGCTACAAAACATAGTTGACACCATTTTTGTCTTTCTTTTTCTTCTTTGGGTATGTTTGTTATCAGACAACAAAAGAGGGGAATCATGTGAAAGATAGGAGAAGGGGGTCTTTATAGAGACCAAACACAGGTCAAAACTAGGGTTATAACGTCAAACAAATACTAAATTTCTCCACTTTTCTTGATAAAATACTTGACATGTGATTTCATACACTTGGGAAACTCAAAAGCACAAAGGATTGTTCAAAAGCTTTGAATTGAAATACTTATTTTGGTGGGCTTGCTTCGAAGTGTTGGGAAAAAGGAGCATGACAGCGTGGGATAGAAGATACAGGTATTCAACGCCTGTCTGCCGCCATGCATGCAACGAGGAAGGTTTTTGCGTTTAATAATGTTGCTGCTGCTCAAGTCCCCATAGGAAAAATTCTTTTTTATGTCGATCATAAGGTATAGATGAATTAAGAACTGAGAAGAGATTCATGGTTGCCCCCAAGTTTTCTTTTGGCACGGTTTCTCATAGTAGTGGAAGCTATCCAGGATACGAGGTGAGCAGTCCTCGAAGGGACAATTGGGTAATCTCATACTCGATTAATTCGTTGATTATTTATTTGATAAATATGGTTGTGGGCTTTGACTGAAGTTCTGGTAAGTCATAGATTAAACAGAAGCCTATATATGTAGGATTTTTAAAGTAATTTTAGCTATGGGTCCAATCTACTAGACATGCAGATCAAGAATGTGTGTGGGTTGTTGCTGTATTCAACCAAAACATCTCTCTGTTTTCATCTTGGTTAGTCAAAGAAAGTAGCATATGCATATGCATATGTTAAAAGGTTAGTGTTTTCTATATATTTTAAGTTTCCAAAGTAGTTTTTATAGATTATATTATTTGGAGAAATTGAGTAAAACCTAACTGTAATCACATTATAATCATTATGTCACCAGCTTTGAACTTAATACCTCCTGATAGAGCATTCACTCAGATAGAACTTGAAGAATGTGGACACCACTGGACCATCATGATACTAAATGATTGTAAAAGCAGGAGGAGGTTTTAGCAATGGAGAAAATACAAAAAGCAAGCAGAAATGATGCCATGGAAGAAGTGGGTATAATGGTCTCACTGTTCTTGGGTAGGAGTTTGTAGTCTGGCGTGGGAAATGAGCTTTTTAGGTTTGCTTAGGGATTCTAAAAGTAACGTGGATCTTAAGAATATGTTCATAGTAAAATTCAAAGGTGAAAAACAAAGACAATTCGGTGTTCAAAAAGTTTTCACTTAGTTTAATGATACTTAAGCTTTGGCGTTAACTTAGAGAATGTGGAATTCATGGGTTTTTATTTTAATTTGAATCCAATAATAATAAAACAAAGCCGACCTGGTTTGGGATTAAAACTTGTTGTGGTAAATAAAAATTAAGCTATTTATTAAATTATATTATAATTATATCATATAATATAAATTTAAATATTGTCCGCTTAAAAAGATGTCATATATTATATATATTGCTGGTTTAAATTGGATCTAAGAGATCCATGGGCTGTACGCATTCGGCCTTAAAAGAGGAGCTCGGCCCATCATGGCAGCGAGCCCAAACATCGTCCTTGCTTTCCCGCCAAAATATCCGACCCTTATCCAAACCTAACCGCCTGAATCAGACCCAACTCATTTCTTCCATATTTCTCAGCGACTCTTACAATGAAAATTCGCGAACTGAAGCTACGAGAAGCTCACAAGTCCTCCACCAGCCTTCCTTCTGCTCCATTTTGTGGGATCAATGGGCCCGCTCCCTGGTCACGGCCTCCTCCTCTGGCTTATCCATCTCTATCCAGGACTATGTCCTTCTTTCGGTGCTCCTAGAATTTTCCGACACCACCGTGACGGTTTTACTGCGTTAGAACTTAGCCCCATCTCCACCTGCCTCGCTTCCGGATCTATTGATCGTTAAGCTCTTCAAGTTTCCCGGTACTTTTATTTTATTTTATTTTTATCAGTGGCAATAGTGTGTTGTTATTTTGATATTGGGTCTGCTTAGTCTGATTCGAAGTGTTTAGTATTGGATTTATTGGTTTGAATGGTTTGGTGCGATATGTGAAATGTTGAGATTTTCAAATGGCTTCTCAGTGATGTCAGTTGTTAAATTTTATAATCTCACGACGCAATTTCACATTTTTGGTGGATTATTCGGTTGGTTTCACATGGTTTTATGGTGAAATTTCGAAATTGATAGATAGGCTTGGTATAAATGTTATGTAACTTCTAATTTGCTTATGTATGCTTGCTGTCCCCTTTAGGCGTATTGCCATGCACATTTAGTATTATGGATACTTTGGAGTGTGGAGTAAGGGATTTTCATGTATTCTTATCGGTATATCTTACTAGCACACATTTGATAAAAGCACCAAAGACATTTTAGGCCTTGATGAGTTGATGATTTTTTTCAACGTTGATGTTGGATTAATATAAGGTTTTCCTTGCTTCTAGCATAAACGGGGAAAAGGTCAAGGAAAAAAGGGATTATGATTTGCCATTTAATTTGTGCTTGTATTTTTTTTATACATCCGCACTCTTTAACAAATATGTAAGCATTTTGGCATGTATTTCATGTTAGGGAATCCTCCACAAGAATCTTCAGTCGAACCAACTTCATTAGAATTTGGAAAATCACGAGATTGCGTTTTCTTATCTGAAAATCCATCTGGTTGACTGCTTTGGATTCTCAATGGGGCTGTTGTTCCCAGAATGCTCAGTCGTTTGTCCCAAACTAATACCAACCTATTCATGCTTAACTATCTTTTGTTTGAAAATATGTTATTTCTTCATTATCAACTATAGTTTGAGAATGTCCTGTTGATCCTTATTTCTCCATTATCAATTCTACTAGGATAAACTTCTGTTGATCCTTTTACAGGTGGTGACTTTGAGACTGATATTACCAGATTCACGCTTCCAATGCATGTACTTGCATTTAATAAGTCAGGGAGCTTGCTAGCAGCTGCTGGTGATGATGAAGGCATTAAACTTATGAATACAGTAGATGGCTCAATTGCAAGGGTTCTGAAAGGACATAGAGGGCCTGTTACTGGCTTGGATTTTGATCCTAATAGTGAGTACTTAGCATCTGCTGAGTCAACTGGAATATTCATATTCTGGGAACTACAGTTGGGGGGATCATTGCATATACTCAAAATGCATTGCACCTAATGCTGTTTCAGACACTTCTTCGTGAATATAGGTAGCTGGAGAGACTTTAGCTGTCCTTGGTTTGAGAAACATTGCGGTGATGTATGACAGAGAGATGAAAAACTATTTTCATTGAGAGGTGATCATGTTCAGCCTATATGTTCCTTTTCTTGGTCGCCTGATAGCAAGTACATGGCTACTTCAGGTTTAGAGAGACAGGTTCTGATATGGGATATTGATAAGAAGCAGGATATCGACTGGCAGAAATTTGATGATAGAATATCTTGTATGGCATGGAAGCCAATTGGCAATGCATTGGCTGTTACTGATGTTGCCGGAAAATATGGTCTGTGGGAATCAATTTTTCCTTCTTCAATGAAATCTCCCATGGAAGATGTTCTAAGTTTGCAGTTAAAGAACAATCATGGGCTCCTGTTTGACGAGGAGGCGAAGGAGCCTAGTGCATCTGGCAGTTCAAGTGATCTTGGGGAGACAGCCTTGGTGAGTTAGAATCGGCAAGCAGGAAGAGGTTACAGAAATGATCTGAATTTAGTGAAGAACCAGAGGAAGACTTCAATAATGAGCTAAAACAGTTTCCAAAGAGCGAAGCCAGAAAAATTGCACCGTACTGAAAAGGAAAACACGGATAAGGAAATGAGGGTCTAAGAATCTCAATGACATCTGCTAGCTCAAAAATGCATGAGGCTTTTCAGCCTGGAGCAGCTCCCGTGCAGCCTGGCAAGAGGCGCTTTTTGTGCTGTGTTTAGTTGACATCATCTCCATCAACCTGAAGGAGAAGTCAAAACTGTTTTCTTGCAAAATTTACTGATAGTTCCATTACCATTCTCTGGATTCAGATTGATTTTCATGATACTGGCAGAGGTCCGTGAGTTCCTTCAATGACCGACTATTTTGGTTTCACAATGGCTTCACTTGATAATAATGGAAGTGTTTTTGCAAATCCTTGCAAGGGTGGTTTGCAGGTATAGTTACTTTAATTTTGTAGTATGATTGGGTGTTCACTGTGTGGTCAATTAATCTCGTAACTAATTTCTGCTTTCTTATATACTTGCTCAGGTCATGATAGTTTCCTGAAAGATATTTTGCCTTTTTTTTTTTTTATTAAATTCCAAGAGGCCAAAACTCAAAATTAATATTATGTTGTGCAGACAGCTAAATTTATGTCATTTCTTCTTTTTAGCTTAAAAGTGGAATTATTTTGGGATGAAAGTGGTCACAGTGGTAGCCATGTGAAGGTGTAACCTTGTTGAACTGCAAATTGGTGGTGAAAGAAGCAGAAATATCAGTGGTTGAAGTAGCTGTCTCATGTTTGAATGCATATTCAACCAATTATTCATGATGAAAAGGTAAATGTGAAAATTGTTACTGTGTATGGATGAAGACAGATTTTATTGTCTATATCATGCTGAACTTAGCTCCATACAACATAAAGACTTCTCATTAGGTATTTAGTTATCAGCACTGGGGGCTCCATATCATGCGATTTAGAGGACGTCTTCCATTAACTCCAGGTTCGCGTCTAATGTGGATATGTGGTTTGGGATTGGGGAAGACATGAGAAAAAATGAAGATAGTCTCGTTCTTTTTCTTTTTTTTACTGAAGTAGGAATACAACCGTTATCAAAATCATGGTGATTTTGACAAAATTTTGATCTTATATAAACTTCACACACATCCTCTCCATTTGATGTGGGATGTCTAAAGACCAGTTCAGTTTGGGCACTCTCTCTAAGGGATCTCAATTTAGAAAAACAACATTGAAACATTGAAGATAGTCTTTTATTTATTTATTTATTGAAGTAGGGAACATAGACCGTTATTAAAATTATGGTAATTTTGACAAAATTTTAGTCTTTTATAAACTTCACACACATCCTCCTCTCCTTTTGATGTGGAATGTTGAAAGACAGTTCAATTTGGGGCAATCTCTCTAAGGGATCTCAATTTAGGAAAACAACATTGTAACATTGAAGATAGTCTTTTTTTTTTCTTTTTTTTATTTATTGAAGAAGTAAGGAACATAGACCGTTATCAAAATGATGGTGATTTTGACAAAGTTTTGGTCTTATATAAACTTCACACATCCTCCCCATTTGATGTGGGATGTCGAAAGACCATTTCAGTTTGGGATCTCAATTCAAGGTTTTTAGTACATTGTTAATTTTAATAAAATCTTTGATTTTATATAAATTTTACACATGTATCTCACGTGAAATTCTAAAAAATCTAATATTAAAGATAGTCCAACAGAAAAGAAAAGCGAGTTGATATTTTTCTCGCATAATCTCTCTCCAAAATGGCTGGATAGCCCAAAATTGGAAAGAAATTGAAGAAGCAGTGTTTTCTTATCGAGTCTTTGAAGGTTCCCATGGGATTGAAGAAAGAAGCTCAAAAAAGTGGTCCAGGGTATGGTATGGACATTGGATTTGTTATATGTTTGTATTATTTTGGCTTTATTCTTCTCTAATTTTCTTCCCTCACTTTTTTCGTTCCCTGTCAATTCTTTATAGAAAAAAAATAAAAATAAAAATATTTGTATGCCTCTATAATTGAAAAACAAAACAATCCTAAGCTTTACTTCTTTTTTTTTTTCTTTTCTTTTTCAATTTTATCGATTTATTATACTTAATAATATTAGTAACACTTCTAATCCATTTAGCAAAAAATATTTATTTTAATTATTTGAATATTAATAAGCATAAAATAAATTTAGAAAATATTTTTTTAGTAATTAAAACTGTAATATATTTTTTTTATTAAAAAGATAATAAAAAATTTTTGCAAAAATAAAAATCTTAAAAACATAAATTTTTTATAATAATTATATACTTAAATTTATTTACTTTACATATTAAAATAGTTTTATGAATTTTTTTACGTGTACTTAATTTTGAATTATGCAGATGATTAAGGGGATAATTATTTTTTTTGTTACTGTTAAAATTAATATATTTATTTATTTATTTTATACATTTGATTTTATTAAATTAAAGTTTCATCGTTTATTTTTTTATAAAATATATTAACATACTTTTAAATTTTATTTTTTTTAAGTTTAATTTATATGTAAGATTAAAAAATATATTTTTTTAAAGTGAATAATACTTCAATATGAAAATGAAAAGTGTTAATTTTGACATTGATTTAATTAAAAGAAATGGGGGGACAGTTATGTAATTTTGTAGTTACAACAAATTGAGCGCCATCCCCACTGAAATGAAATCCACTCGCTTCCCAATTCCAATTCGCTAAAAGCTCTCTCTTTTCCGGTTTTAGCATCAACCTATGGCTAACATTTCTTATCTCCACCGTTACCTCCACCATGACCCTGCCGACGGCGACTCTCACCGTCGTCAACGTAACTACCGACTGCCTCACCACCCTCGTAATCTAACTGTCGACCCTTACTTCCCTCTCTTCTCCTCCTCCTCTCCTGATCCTCACTCTCAGCATGCCACTCTCCATGACCCATACCCACGTACCGAAAACGCCAATTTCAATATTCAGACCCTCGACGACGACGACGACGACTCGGATCCTGAATCAGTTATCCTCGGAGGTCCGGATCTCCTTGATCGCGAGAACCAGGTTAGTTTTGTCATGGATCTGTTTCAACAGCGAGTCGAGCAGTCTCAGGTAATGGGTCGTACTTCACATTTGGTAACTAATTCGCTTAATGAATCGGACTTTGGTCTTGTAGAGGAGAATTGTGAATTCAGTATGGATAATTTGGAAGTCGATTTAGGGTTAGGGATTGGTTTGGACGGTCAGGAGAATGGCGGGTTTCAAAATATAGGTCATAATCGTATTCAGAGTGATAATAATAATGATTATAGCAGAAACATAGTTTTAGTTGATGATGACGATGATGATTTCTTTGTGGAGAGGAGGCTTTCAGGAAGTGGGGCTGAGTCTACCGTTAGCTTTTGCACAAATGCCGTGAGGGTTGTTGGGTTTAGCTCGGATTCTGATTCAGAGGGTAATGAGAACTCGTTAGCTATGGATTTCTTTTCAGGGGATGAGTCTGGATCGGATCGTGTGAATGTTGAAAATGATAATTATGATAATGTTGACCAATATGATGAGGAAGATGCAAGCGCTACTATTCCTCTTTGTTGGGATTCCCTTCAATTGGAGGACCATAGAGAAAACAATGAGGATTTTGAGTGGGAGGAAGTGGATGGCCTTGTTGATGAGAGAGAGGTTCTAAGCGTGTTACTTGATGATGAAGAGGCCTCTGTTTCTCTCTCCATTTCACCCATCATTGCCCCAGAGGAGAGGGCGGGAGGATTGGTGAATTTGGAATGGGAAGTTTTGTTGAATGTAAACAACTTGGAATCGAATCTTGAACGCGAGCGAGACCATAATTCTGAGTTGTATTTTGGGGATGATGATTATATCTACACTGCTGAGTATGAGATGTTGTTTGGGCAATTTGCGGAGAATGAGAATGCATTGATTGGTAGGCCTCCAGCAGCAAAATCTGTTGTTGAGAAGCTTCCATCTGTCTTTTTGACAAAAGAGGATGTTGAGAATAATAATGCACTTTGTGCTGTTTGTAATGACGAGATTAATGTTGGAGAGAGAGCAAAGAAGTTGCCTTGCACACACTGGTATCATGGGGAGTGCATCTTGCCCTGGCTAGGAATTAGGAATACTTGCCCAATCTGTCGATATGAGTTGCCTACGGATGATGCAGATTATGAGCGGAGGAAAGCAGCAGCAGCACAAAGAACTGTTACTGCTGGCCAGAACCTCTAAATGGTAATACGTTTGGTCATTTATGCTTTTTTGACCCTTCTTTAGCATTTAGGTTTGTTAAAAATGTAGATATTTCTGTTGGAGTCCATAGATTTCCCTTTGTGAGGATAATGATATTCATCACAATTTTCTATGAATATGGTTTGAGAGTATGAAAATATTGTTTTGGCAACACCTTAGTGTTGGGAAATTTTTATTTTAATAAAATTTAATGATTTTTGCATTAGTTCTGCACTTCTGCATTTTTTTTTATATCTTGTATAATTTATCTTTTTATTGGATAGAGAATGTTGTTCTTATTTTATTGATTCTTAAACTGATATATTGTGATTGGAGGTATAATCTGGGACTACAGATTAAATATTGGTCTTCCAATACCTGTACTTTTTTAAACTGAAAGTAACCAGTGGGCAGAATTTTATTTGTAAATGATTTGTATGATTGTAGCTGGAATTTCCAAATTGGCATTCAACATTTTAGGGAATCATCGTCCACATGAATGTTTGGCTTCAAAAATGATGTTGAAATTTGAATATTTTGGTGCAAGGAATAATTCAGCAAAGCAGTGGACTTATCAACTTCAGATGGTTGTAGTGATTTTTTTGGAGGGGGATGTTTGTAGAAATCGTAAATTTATTTACACTTTCTATGCAACCATGCTTTGGTGAGGAAAAAGGGAAGGAAAAGAGGAGTGCATCTTGTTCAAGTCTATCTGATGCTTCCACAGGTTCTAGAGGGTGGGCCTTGGGTGTTATATGAATGGGTTTGCTAATCTGCCCTTGTGATCTAGCTTTTGTGGGTTTGCTGGGGGGGGGGGCGGGCGGTCCTCATCACTTTCATCAATGTTGTTTTAACTTGAAAGGTGGGCATAGTACAGATGGTTAAGTGAATTATTAGGAGAGTATGTGCTAATAGTACCAATTGGCATGGCAAGTGGCATTGTTAGAGAGAAAATGGATAACACGTTTACTTATCCATGTAAGAAACTTTATTAGAGTTCTCTCAGATCTGGTAAGTAAGTCGGACAAAAACAGCTTATGTGGACAATTGGATGTACTGGTTTAGAATGTCCATATATTTCATTTTGGTTTCTCTTCAACTCTACCTACTGTAACCTGGAATGTGGATGCCTTACGGTCTTTTATCATTATAATTATTATTACCTTATTATCATTACTATCATTTTATATTTACCGAAAAAACGAGGGAAAAGATGCACCAAGAAATTAGTTGAATTTTTTGAAATGCGAATGAAGTTGGTTAGAAGCATTCGCTAACTGGAACAGTAAAGCATATAAGGCAGACACACTGTCACCGCTTTAGCCATCACGCGAGACTAACAGGCGAAGGAAAACTCGTTCAAAGTTGTAGTCTGAAGCAGTTAAAGCAAGGTCACTGTTACTAGGGAGGGGTTTGTCTCGTGAGTGAGATATGGGTGTCAGATTCCAATAGCATTTGCAAAATATTATTTGAAGTCGGGTTTGGTCCATCTGAGGCGAGGGATTTTTATTTTTATTTTTATTTTGAAGTTGTTTTGCATGAAATATCAGGTTTGGCAACATCACGATGTTTCGGATACAATATTAATGGGATTGGGAAGGGGAAAAAAAGGTTATTGTGGAAGTGCAACAATTTCTACATCGTGAGGATGATTGTTATTTGGTAGTACAGTTTTCTGTCCCATCAAAAAGATACCGAATTCACATTTTATAATCTAATTCATTTAATATAAATTTAAATCTATTTAACTATGTATCATATCGTATAAACGAATTGTATAAAAAATTAACAGTTTTATACAACCTTAGAAATTCAAATTGATTAATGTATAATCAGCATCCTATCTATCCAGAGGATAAACTACTCCATGACAAACCAAAGCTCTCTTCTTTATTGCCTGAAATTCGTGAGACTGAGTTGAATGCATGGCTTCTTATCACGGAACATTTAGTTATGTATTATTTGTAAGATAGTGGGAAATGAGGAGTTTCTTCAGCCGAAGTCTACATTTGATAATAACAGCATCCACAATGCTACAACTGCATTCCTGATCCTCGCTAACAATCCTTCTAATCAATAATGCTAACCCTATTTGCATATCTAATATTACAGTGGATATCATGATATTTACATGATGTTATGCCCTATGCCCATGAGGTTAATATCAAAAAAAGAAAGTTACACGTAAATCAGCACACATAAGGATAACTAGAAAAGTATTAAATATTAAAAATGGTTCGGTTACTAAGCTTGAAGACTAAATGCATTAATATTGCCATTTCTAACACATGGATAGGAACATAAAATGAATTTTATGTTCATTTCGTCTATATCTTGTCTACGTCATTCATATTTAAAAGGAAGCTACTATTTCATCAGCCGCTAGATGGTGGATGCTTCCACATGATATTGTTAATCAGGCTTCTGATGTTGAACCAACATTGCTCTGTTCCTCAAAACACTTCACTGGATCAGCAAATGATTGAGTACATGGCCACCTAGAGAGATGGCAAAACAAACTTACCTTAGGTCAAAGCATATATGATGCCATGTGGCAGGATCCACTATTGTGAACTTATTTAATTGTACAAAAAATGGATTCTACCTGCTAGACATTATAGTCTCATCACCCATTTTCATTCTCTCATCAAATATGTCTCCTGAAAGAAGGAAAATGGCGCAACATATTTTGGTATGATACAATCATAATCATGATATCATAATGATAAGGTCAACTGTCAATCAAGTAACTTCATATAGGATTTAAAAGAGTTGGTGAATAACGGTATCTCAAACTAGAAAAAAGTAATTAACCTTCCTGTTAGATATGTAAAGGGCAACCTATGCAAGATCCAAATCAAATCAAGAATTGCAGACATACAAACAAGTCATAGAAAACAGTGTAGAGTTGAAATAGATGTAAACCGATTAGGACATACAGAGAGCAGAAACCAAATTATGGGGAACTGTTTACCGCCATAAAAATTTGTCTTAGAGAAGTATTTTGCCATCAAACGACGGGTGTAGTCAGCTTCATATTTTCTGTACTTGTCCATGTTCTCCACACTGTCAAGTACCCTAACCATGACGAAAATAAACTGCAGTAAGAATGTCTTATATGGCCACGTAGAATCATGGATCTAGAAAGAGGAAAAAATAATTAGTAATTAATTTTGTGTGCTTCAAAACTATAATAGTCGATAACTTCCAAACAGAAGGCTTTCCTTAACAGTGTTCCCTGTGATATTCAGAGCACCATCAACGGAACATTTTTTCCCCCAAAAAAAAAAAAAAAAAAAAAAAAAAGCAACAGATTTTAAGAACCTTGAGATATTCAATTGCTTGCTTCTTGGTGACTCAAGACAGGTCATCCTTCAAATATTTGAATAAAAAGAAGAAATATATACACAAGTAAATAACCAATAAATAAGAATATACTTAGGAGCTGAACTAAACATGTCATTTCCATATGGGTACAGGGGAGATATGCACATCTCAAAAGAGGAACCAAAACAAAAAATACAAAAGAAAAGAGCATAACTAAGTTGAAGCAGAAAATATGGAAAGCCCTGGAGAAAAGGTTGAAGAATTTCAATAGCAGTGTAAATATTTTGAAGTGAAAAATGGAATCCTCTATAAGGATGCAAAATCTTCCAAAACTCTCTCTCCCTCTCTCTCACATTCATGTCTATACAATCCCAATGATGAAAAATTGTGAAGTTGATTAATATATCTTTAAGAGCTTAAAGCTGATTTTATTAATGCTCAAAGCCATTCATAGAACAGAATATTACAAAATCTCTAATTGGAAAATAACAAACATTCAATACCTATACCGAAATACTTAACAAGAACCGTTTATTTTAGAAAAATAAATCCTAAAAGTAAACATAGAATAAACCTACTTCCACAAAAAGAATAATAATAATAATAATAATTACAATAAAAATTGCTATAAAAAAACCTTCGGATAAATACAAAAAAAAAAATGCTCAATAATCCATAACGAATCAGAGCTCATTATCAATAGAACAAAACCACCAAAACAAGGTTGAAGGATAGGGCTACAATTTGTTTAGCAATTTCTTCCCTATCATCAAAGTAATCACTCAGACAATAATTGTAACACACAGGTAGGGTGAAAGAAAGAAGTTAAATGGAAATTGATCTCTAATAGATGCAGAATTTTGACTTCCACAAAACCTCATGCCTAAGAAAGGAAAACACGGAATCAGAGTCCTTCCACCATAGATAGAAAGAGAAGGAGAAATAACTCACTGGAAATGAGCCAACTCGGGCTTCTCCTGGAGGACATCGGGAACACCATTCTTGACGGCGCCATCTTCAACCTTGCAAAAGAAAGGGGACCACTTTCCGTAACATAAAAAAGCAAGCGAACAGATATAGGGAAAGAGAAGGGACCTTTGGCGGCATTAATGGAGTCGCCGAGCTCTGGGAATTGGAGGCAGATGGAGGTGATTGTGGCGGTGCTGGCGGTGGTGGTGATGCCATCTTATTATTATTATTATTATTATTATTATTATTATTATCAAGTAGTTCGACCTCTCATTGACAGGGAAGCGAGACAGCTCTACTTACTCTCGCGGGCTGCTCCCTCTCTTTTCTTTTGTTTTTTTTATATCCTTTTTTATTATCAACTTAAAAAAAAAATGCGCTTCCATCTCCTTATTATTTAAATAATATTAAAAAAAATAATAATTTACAAAAAACATTATTTGCTTTTGAAAACGATATTATTCTCATAAGCATTATATAAAAAAATGAACTATTAAAAATAAATTCTTTTAATTAAATATTTTTAAAATTACCAATTAGATTGGCATTGAACAAATTATATTTTCAAAGATAAAATAAAACAAAAATATTTTCTTTATTTAGCTTTTGAAAATACATTTACGTTACGACGCGTTTTCAAAAACTTAAAAAAGAAAAAAAAATTTATCATCTACTCTTGAAAAATTGCATTTTAAAGAGCAAAGAGTATTTTTTTTATTATGTTGAATTTTAATATGTATATAAAATTTTATTTTAATCTATAAAATACAAAAAAAAAATTACATTCAATTTGCTGCTAAAAAAATTAATTTTATAATATGATAAATTTTACATATCTATAAACTTTCATATTATAGTGTAGTTGCTCATGTTAATAACATCTACAAATGATAGATATTAGACAACAGCTCTATTTTTAATAAAATTCATTCTCTTGACTGTATTAAAAATTTAAAATCCACCATAGTCCATATATATAAATATATTAAAAAAAATTCACAGATGATGTATTTTTGTATAAAAAATAAATATATTATTTTGTGTTAAATGAATTTAAATAAATTTTATAGATAAGTAAAATTTAATATAATAAAATACATATAATTTTTATATATTTCAGTATCTAAAATAAAAAATTTATAGATATGTAAAAATTTAACATAATAACAAATATATGTATTAAAAATAAATTTTATAATATAAATTTATATTTTCTTAATGATGAATAGAATGAAATATATTTTATAGATAAAAATAAAAGTATATATATATATATATATATTAAAATTCTATATAATAAATTAAAGTACTAAAAATAATTATACATAATTTTCTTAAAAACATTTTGACTCTTGAAAACACCATTAAATGACTTTTTTTAAAAACAAACAATATTTTTATAAACACTATTTAATTAATAAATAATTTAATTTTTAAAGAATTTTTTTATAACTTTTTTTTTACATTATTTAAATAATAAATCCTTACTTTACACTTATTTTATTTTAATCATTTTTCATTCATTTTCTATTTTCATTCTTTTGTATTTTTATTTCTGTTTCTTTTTTTATCTATATTATTATTATTATTGTTATTATTATTATTATTTTATTTTTTCATGCTTCTTATTTCTTTTGTTTTTTTTTCTATTTTCTCTTATTATATTTATTCATTTATTTTTATATTATTTTATATTTTTCATCATTTTATTTTCATTTCAAAATTATATATAATTAATGAATTTTAAATAGAACATATTTATTAATAAAAAAATAATTTAAAATTTGAAAATTAATAAAAA
>CAOGCB010609748.1:0-21449 GCA_948266635.1 Cnidoscolus chayamansa
AAGCGATGATCAAATCACTCCTAGAATATTGTAGTCAAGGGAGAGCTATTTGGAGAGTTGCGTTACCAATGATATGCTTCCACATCGTTGAGTGGCATCAGCCAGACAAAGTGATGCGACAATGTGGATTAAAACAACATATTCCAATGAAACTATAACAATTTATTTCTCTCCATGACATTGACTTAAGAAACTTTAACCCGGACTGGGTTGTTGTTCATTCACATTGGATAGCTCAATGGAACACTCGAGAACATTGAGTCATAACAACATTACCAGCGATGGTGCCACTCCACACTTCACTACCATTCAGAATATATGGAGTTGTACCAGAGGGTGTCGAGGTGTTGGATTTTCATAAAGAACGCTGTACTTGGATCATCTATATGTTCGATTTTTATTAAATTTACTCATTTATGAGGTATTTTTCATTGATGTTTTCATAATATTATTTTTTATCCTCATGAGGATGGAGTAGAGCATTATCATGTTCTTATTAGAAATTCTACAGGTGACAATATTGAGACTATATAAAAAATTCTTGATTCTGTGTCATTCTCACTTATGGAGGATAGAAGACAAACACAACTACCACCTCCACAACCTGCACCCAGAGGTTTACAAAACATGGATAATTTAGATGATTCATCAATTCCAACATCACTTTCAAGAGCTAGTAGGAGTAGGAGTTGAAGGCGTGGTCATGTACATGGAGGTAATCAAGGCATGTCATCACAACGATCTCAATCTAGAGATGTTCATCCTGTGCCACCACCGATGCAATACCACATGGGCACGGCTGAGCAAGATGTTGGGACTTCATCTAATCTACAACCACAAGCATTGGTTTTTTACCATGCATATGTTAAGGAAGCTTAAGAGACAGTAGAACAATAAAAGGATCTACAACATCTTTAGTGCATCATCAGTCTTTTTTGTAGCTTTGACATTTTGATCTCTTTGTAATTTAGGCATGTATAAGAAGTCTGTAAATGATATATAATGATAAGTGTAGTAGATAAATATACAATGATAAAAATATAAATACAAATATCTGTATGAAGCTTGAAGTTGTAGGTTCATGGACCCTTTAAAAAGAGAAGGGCAACAGTTCTGTTAATTAGCTGGTGAAAGGGAACTGGTAATAGTGAAAATGAATGAAATTGTACTTTGGTCATTTATAGGGTAGGAGTTAGAAGTGATTGAAGATAGTCCTGTTGAAGCTTAAGTCCTCCAGAATTGTGGCAGTAGAGTTTGCATGGGGCTATGACTTTAGATCCTTTGCTTGGTTCTTATGCTTTGATTATTCAATACTCTTAAATTTATTTAGATTTGGTCGTTCAGCTGCTTCAACAGATGCATTTTGTCCAGTCGAAGTCGGGTTAATGTCTTCTTTAGTGAAATTCGGATCCCATCCATGACTCGGGTATTTTTGAAGTAAAAATACTTGGATATTTTGGGTAGTATCACATCAGGAAGGTTTGGCTGTGGTTTATCATTGTTAACAAAATATTTTTAATTCAAAATTGAAATATTAAAATAATAAAATAATTTTCATATTATATTTTTAAGATGGTTTTTTTAATTATTATTTCATATTATTATTTTTTAAGATGTTTGGGAATAAGATTTTGTTGTTGTTGTATTTTTCACTATCAATTATATTATTAATGGGTATTTTTTTAAAAAAAACTGCAATAGTAATTTGAATAAACATATAATAACAAATGAATTAAATCAGTTTCAAAATTAAATAAAATAATATTAATAAATAAAAAAATTTAATTTTAGAAAAAAATAATAAAATTTAATTTTTTATAAAGATTATAAAATTTAATATTTAGAATTAATTACAAAAAACATATCATTTATTAAATTATTTTAATCTATCATATATATATATATATATATATATATATATATATTTTAAATTAGAATAAATTTTGTCAATGTGACAATCACGTATTAAGTTGATTTTGTTAACTTATAATGATAGTAGGATACATTTAAAAAAATTTTAAAAAGTAAGAATTTAATTAACAATAAAATTAATATAAAATAAAATTATAACGAATGGTAATTATCTCTTTAATTTATAAGGATCAAAATATATAAATTTAAAATTATATTATTTTTTAAAATAGATTTAGAAAAAAAAGGGACTAAGGAGGGCGTTGCCTCACACGTGCCAGCTTAAGTAATTTAAGAATATAACAGTTGTAAACTAAACTAGGGTTTTGTGAAGTCAAGCCGGAGACAGACAGAGACGTCGCTTCTTCTAGGGTTGAAGGGTTGAGCGAAATGAAGACGATTCTCTCATCTGAGTCTATGGACATTCCCGATGGGGTTAAGATCAAGATCAATGCCAAGGTCATTGAGGTTGAGGGTCCCCGAGGTAAGCTCACTCGCAATTTCAAGCATTTAAACCTCGACTTTCATCTGATCAAGGACGAAGATACCGGAAAACGCAAACTCAAGATCGAAGCTTGGTTCGGCTCCAGAAAGACCAGCGCTGCCATACGTACCGCCCTCAGCCACGTTGAGAATCTCATCACCGGTGTCACCAAAGGTTACCGCTACAAAATGCGATTTGTTTACGCTCACTTCCCCATCAACGCTTCCATTACCAACTCCAACACTGCCATTGAGATTCGGAACTTCCTTGGCGAGAAGAGGGTATCTTCCTTTTATTCTATGACTTGCTATTACAATCTCAACGTGCCTGGAAATGTTGTTTGTTTAGGATAGGATGGATTCTGATAATGGTTATTCGTCTTTTGAAATTGATTATGAAATTATTTTCGTTGCTATTACCTTTTTCCTTAATTTAATTAGCTTCATTAAACCTGTTCCCGAGGTTGACCAGGCTGTGTGATTAATTCATGTATTTCTAGTTCAACCAGGGCTTAACTGTTTTGATCATTGAGTCATTAGAAAATTAATTAAATGTAATTACGTAAAATTTTTATTATTTAAAATTGAACTTCTATTAGATATTAGATTATTTATTTTGGAAATCTATATACAACTATTTAATTTTAACTACTGTTAGTAGATATTTTTCTAATATTTATGAGTAATGCGTATATATGTTAATAGATTACTGATTTATATTAGTTAATGCAAGTTTTCTATTTTATTTTTGTGTACTTGAGATTGGGGGTTACTTGGATGCAATAGCTGGTTTTCCATGGCAGAAAAGGAAAATTTTGAGTTCATAGTTGGTCGATAATAAGATAATGTTTTAGTTACACTAGTGATTTGGGTTTTTCTTAATGCTTGGTTCCTTTAGGTCAGGAAGGTGGATATGCTTGAAGGTGTAACTGTTCTTCGGTCTGACAAGGTCAAAGATGAACTTGTATTGGATGGGAATGACATTGAATTGGTGTCTCGGTCGGCTGCCTTGATAAACCAGGTCCTCTCTCTCTCTCTCTGTTTGTATGTATGTATATGCTGCAAGCACGAAATTGTATAAATGAATGATGACTGACATGTCATATTTGCATATCCTAACTGCTGTACCTTTTCCTTTTTCTTTTTGAACAGAAATGCCATGTTAAGAACAAAGATATCAGGAAATTCCTTGATGGTATTTATGTCAGTGAGAAAGGGACCGTTGTAGAAGAAGATTGAAAAATCTTGATTAGTGTCCTCTATATCATATTTACCGTTTGCCCAGGTTATGAGATGTCTTTTCGTTTTGGTTATTATTCAGGAATTATTCGATTACAAAATTTTTTTAATAGACTTTGAGTTAGTTTAGCTGGAATTGATGCATCCTCTGTTTTTGTGGTTCTTTTGGTGGTGTGTTGTGAGAATTTTGAGGAAAAATGTTATTGTTGCCCATTTGAAAATTGTTATGCAGTTATGCTTTTGTTTCCCCATTTTGTCCATTTGCAGTTATTTGTTTGTTTTTTTCCTTCCCTCCATTCATCCCATAACTGTCAACGGTTTGATTGAGATGTGCATGTATTACCTATCTCTTTGAGTGATTGGACAGTCAGGCTAACTTTGAATTCTCAAAAACACTCCTTTTCCTAATATGAACCCTAACCTCGATGAAAGAATCCCTGTAATGAATTCTCAGTGCTCCTTTGATTTGGTTGTTTTTTTTTCCCTTTTGCAGTCTCTCTGTTTTCATGGATTCTTTGGTGAATGATAAGAATTATTTTGATTGCCTGCTGATTGTTTTCCCTTGTTAAGATCTAAAATGCTATATTGTTTTTGGATGGATGTAATGTTATCATGTTCTTTGATTATTCATTATGTTAAGTCAGTTGGCTACTTGGCTTTAAAAGAAGTGTTTGGTAGCTGTGATTGATTAGTTGAAGTACTGGACATAATTCCCAAGTGCCAAGGATGCATCAGAAACATGTTTTAAATCTTTCTCAGCAATATCTAAATGTCCTGGCAATTAATAAACAGAGTATAGACGCTCATTTTCTCTGTATTGCATTGATTAGGTTGCTTCTATGGGTATCAGTTTTGAAGCGTCATATATAAATGTATGTCAAATTTTATTTCATTATCAGCTATGCAGCAGGAAAGGACGTTGGCTGAACTCATGCTATTGCATGCCATAATCTTATCATTTTCAGTTTGAAACTTAAGAACAGTTGGGTTGGTTTTCTGTTGCTTGTAAAATTATGCTAATAAATTTAAGAGTGTGGGAAGGGAACTTTTTGAAAATTACTCTTGTAGTAGAATCTACTGCTCTGCCAAGTTACTACCTCCCGAGTTCCTTTGAACTATGTGGGTCCAGATTGTTAAGAACCTGGAGAAATATACCTCGGTCTATACTAGAAATATAAAAAAATTCATGTGTTGACGTTAAGCATATAAACACTTGATGTGCTGGACTTGGATTTTAAGTCCATAACGGTGTTTATGGGCCAAATGAATATCCCATAAATCCATAATCGACCAATCTTCTTGGTTTGATTGATATAAAATAATATATATATTCTTTTATTGTTAATAATCAATCCTATTTGACTTTACTATCTTTATTTTCATATTAACAAATTATGGGTGGGGGTTTCTAATGAATCTGTTTAAAGAATTCAGTACTATTTTTTAAAAAATAAAAAATAAAAAATTATTTTTATTACTAATAACTCTTTCAGAAATATTGTGATCTCAAAAAAGAAACTCAATTTCAATATTAAAAGAAGAGATAATCATTGGAATAATATTATTTGGGATTCCAATTGTCATGCAGACGAAATAATATATTGTAGGAGTAAATAATAATAATAATAATAATAGTATAACAAATAAAATGAATTAATTATGGATGGACATGTCTCAATCAAATCTTGTTACTGCTTTTCAAAATTAAAAAAAAAAAAAAATACTACTTTTACTATCTGATAAATTTTTATAATATGATTTTTGTCCAATTACTTAATCGGTAAGATAAACATATTATTTATTTTAATAATAAAAAATATAAATTAAAGTGAAAAACATAAACCTGACATTTTATATTAAAAATATATATTATTTATAATAATCAATATTTTTAATTTAAAAAGAAAAGAAATATATTAAAAAAAATCAATTTTAAATACTATGAAAAGAAACTAATTATATTATGCATTATTAATTTATTAAAAAATTAATTATTATAAATTATATGTATTGTTTTCAATATAAAATATATTTTACTATTATCAATTAATATTTTATAATACTTTACTATTAAATAAAATAAATTTAAATTATTTTTATCTATTTTTAAATCAAATAATTTAATTCCTTATTATCAACACCCAATCACCTATGTTTTTAATAAAAATAACCAAAACTTCATTTAGGTTTTGTTTTATTTTTGACATTGTCTTTCAACTTAAATTTTATATTAAAAAATAATAATAAAATAATTTTCATATATTAACAATAATAATTTTTATTTCAAAAAATATTTAAAATTTTAAATTTGATAGCAATCTTTCAATATTTTAATTAGATCGCTAGAAGAAATATAAAAAAAATATAGTGATAAAATTTATTTATTAAATTATAGAAAAATAATTATTAAAATCAATTACTAACTATTTATTAACTTCTAAAATTAAATTTTCAGTGACTAATCATAAATAAAAGGTCAATGGATATATATGTTAGGTTTTAAATCCTATTTTCTATTCATTGCATAAAATTTGTTTTCATTTTTCGTATTAATATTTTGCAATATAGAACAAAAATTCAAATGCATTTGGAGTTTATGAAGTTAAAAAAAAAAGTATTTTATAATTTTATATTTGATTAAAAAGTGATTAGTTTAGATTTTTTATATTAAAATGATAAATTTAATTCAAAATATTTTTAATATTTTAATAATATGGTATTGCAAATGTCAAATATGAGTACTTTTTACGAGTGGTCACTGAAATTTGGAATGTTTTTTTATTGTGATAATTGCATTTAAAAAGTTTCGCAAAAATCACTTATCTTTACTTTTATTTTATAAATGATTATTGCCGTCAGAGACCATCCAATCCTCCGTTTTCTTACATACGTGCATGTCTTAGGTGGATTAAAATTAAAAAAAAAACTACTTTATACGTTGGATAGGAAGATTCTACATGTCACGCTCTTCTCCTAAGTAACGCCTTTAGACTTGGGATCACTAAGGGTTCTTTTAACATTCTTCTCGATGAACTTTCTCCTTCCACCACTTTCAGTTTCTCTTTCTCTCTGTTTACAATCGATAGTGCAAAATCAAATTTTGAGTTCAAAACTTTCTGTTGCCTTCTATATTGAAGGTGAGATAATCCTTTTTTTTTGTACTTAATAAATTTACATGTTGTTCTGTCTTTTTAGTTTGAACTTAACTTCTCTTTTCCTTTCCCCCATACCCAGTTACCATTATTCAATATAATAAGGAGGAACAGGCGATGAAGAAAAAATGATATGCTAACTGGGCGACGAAGAAAAAATGATATTCTAACTAGGCGACGAAGAAAAAATGATATTGAAACAATGATATTCAATATAAATTCATTGGACATTCATGTTAGGCAGAAGGTATGATATTCTAACTTTTTTCATAAAGTTTAATCATTAAGTTTAATTTTTTTTATATTCTAATTTGCTATTTTTTGGTGTTTTGTTTGCTACATTTGATTTTGTCTGAAATAGGGATTGGTAAATGTAATTGGTGAAATGTTCTCAAATTGTGAACATAGACTCTGTGTGAGACACATATACACTAATTTTAGAGACATATTTAAGGGGAAGGAATTGAAGGATATTCTATGGAATTCAGCTAGGTCTACCTATGTTGCAAAGTTGGAAATGTGGCTGGAAAGATTAGAGGAGAAAAATATTGAGGCTAAAGAGTGGATTAGGGAAAGGCCAACTAAATATTGGTCAGAGGCTTGTTTCAAAACAAATGTCACATGTGACATGTTAACCAATAACCTCTGTGAGTGCTTTAATAGGTATATTTTAGATGTAAGGGATAAGCCCATAATCACCATGCTTGAAATGATTAGGACTAAGTTGATCAAGAGAATGTTTGCAAAGAGAGAATTAAAGAATATACAAGGTATCATATGTCCTAAAATTCAGAAAAAGTTGAATAAAATGAAAAAATTATCTTACATATTCCAAACACATTTTTCTGGTGGTGCACAAATTCAAGTATTTGGTGGTGAAAGTCAATTTGTTGTGAATTTAGAGAGTAGAAGTTGTAGTTGTAGGAGATGATAATTGAATAGAATACCATGTATGCATGCTTGTGCTATTATTATTGCGAACAATGAGCAACCTAAGAATTATATGAATGATTGCTACTCATTAGTAACATATAGAAGGGTGTACAACCATGTCATTAACCCCATAAATAGAAGTGAATTGTGGACAAAAGCAAATACAAGGAATGAAATACTTCTTAATGAGCCAGCTAAGAAAAAGAGAAGTAAAATACAGAGAATGAGGAGAAAGGAAGCAGAAGAATTAGAAAGAGCAGCAGTTGCTGCTGGTAAGCTCTCCAAGAAAAGGAATGTATCAATAAAATGTAGTCAATACGGAGAAATTGACCATAACAAGAGATTTCACAAAGATGATACTGCTTCAACGGGGAGTACACCAAATGTAAGTTGAAAATCCAACTATATTTTGTATAAACTTAATTGCCATTATTTATATTTAATTAGTTTTATTGTATTGCCTTTTACTAGGATACAAGGAGATTTAGGACTGTAAGCAATACCTCAAGTGTTGAACAACAAGTAGCAGGCAGTCACCAACCACCTCGAACAACCATCCAATGGATGATGGATGTAAGTATATATTTTTTCACTTAAGTATGAAATTACTCATTGTAAACTGCATAATATAATGCAATTATAAAAATAGGGATCAATTCAAAGACCTTCAAGATTGTCAATAAACTTACAAGAGGCAACGAGTGATGAAAATGTAAGAATGTCAACTGCTATGGTAAGTTTAAAAGTTGTGTGATTGATATTTTAATTAAATCAATTGATTAAATCAAGTAACTTGATTTTTTTATGTGAAGCCCATGTGAATGTTGCAAGTACATAAGTAGAAATGCAATATGAACCTTAAGCTACTAGAAAAGGGAAAAGAAAAGCAGCTCAAGAAGCAATGGGTGATGAAAATGTAAGAATGTCTTCTGCTATGGTAAGTTTAAAAGTGATTGATATTTTAATTAAACAAATTGATTAAATCAAGTAACTTGATTTAATCAAGTAACTTGATTTTTTATGTGCAGCGCCATATGAATATAACAAGTATACAGGTAGATATGCAACATGAGGTTCAAGCTAATAGGAAAGGAAAAAGAAAAGTAACTCAAGACAGTGGTAAGAGAACAAAGAAGAGGCCTCTTTGGAAATGAATTGAGTGTTATTTTTTTGTCTTCTGTAAATGTTATTGTGTATGCAATGACTTTTGTGAATTCAGTGAAGAACCTCCCCAAAGTTTAGTGACCGCAATGACGAACCTCCTCAAAGTTCAGTGACTGAAATGAAGAACCTCCCCAAAGTTCAGTGATCGTAATGAAGAACCTCCTCAAAGTTTAGTGACCGTAATGAAGAACCTCCTCAAAGTTCAGTGACTGCTGATGAAACGTGAAATGGACATACTAACTTATTACTCTAGGGAGTTTGGTTGGATTAATTTTTATTCATAGTATCCATACAGATGGTTAGATGTAATGAGAGAGTTGAGAGTTCTTTTGTGCTTCACAAATGATACATGAAACATTACATGCATTGTTTCATGTTTGAAGAATTATATATATATATATATATATATATATATATATATATGAAATTATATATAATTTTTAGTATTTTTGTATGGATTGTTTGTTCTTATATTCATTTATTTTTTGCTATAAATTGTTAAATATAAATTATAATAAATAATAAATAATATTAAATAATTCAAAGAAGAAAATCTCAAACTTAACATATTTGCATTTGCATTGATTAAATTGGTTGGTTACACGATAACAAAATAACACAATATTCTACCAGTGAGCTAATTTTCACTTGTCTTCAAAATAACACATCATAGGTCATTTTCACTGGCCTATTACAAATTTGGCAAATGCAATATACAACCCACAACACCCACAACATAATGCAATTATCCTCCATTTCTTAACTCTTTTATTAGCAGCATTATGTTCTCTTTCTTTTGCATCTACCCTCCTCAACAAACTAGATATGATTTATCTTGCCTGATTTGGAAATGACTCATCAACCCATTAGAAAAATCCATAATAGTTTCAACTCTGCAAAATGTCACAATATGAAACTTTTTCTAAAGCTAAAAGAAAACAAATTGACCAATACTTACCCCATAATTTCGACACCCATATAATCGCCTACTAGTATTCGTCGCAGAGATATTTTAATGAAGTTTTTTTGCTTCTTATGGTAGCTAGATGTGAGGGAAGGAAAACAGGAGCACCAACTTCTTGCTTGTAGAAAGTAGAAAAAGGAGAACTGAAGACTTGATTTTGCCTTATTGATTGTAAACAGAGAGAAATTGAAAAGGAAAGGAGAAAGAGAGAAATACTTTCTTCGAAAATAGGGTAAAAGAACACTCAATGATCCCAAAGATAAAGATTTTACTTGGGAGAAGAATCCAATGTGTAAAATAGTTTTTTTTTTAATTTTAATCCACCTAAGACAATCACGTATGTAAGAAAATGGAGGATTGGATGGTCTCTCATGGCAATGACCATTTAGAAAACAAAAGCAAAAATAAGTGACTTTTATGAGACTTTTTAAAATTCATTGACCGCAGTAAAGAACTCCCCAAAGTTCAATGACCGCTAGTAAAAATTATCCTGTAAAATATAGTTACTTTTACATATAAATAGATGATATTTTATTTATTCTTACTAAAACTAACATTAATTTGGATATAGAGAATTTAATGAATCTAATTTACATACATAATAATAATAGGCAAGCGAATAAATTGTTTAATTTAATAGGTTTTGCTGAAGTTTAAAGACCTATACTTTAAACTCAATTTAGTCTTTTCACTATAAACCGTTTGTTACATTAATATATCATTAGGCTTTTTCATCCTATATTCATTTCCTATAATACTATTCGCTAATATAATAAGCTAAATGATATTACTTTAGGTACGTGTATAATCAAGTCAAGTAATACAAAGCTCAAATTTGATTTGTTAATTTTTTAATTTGAGTTAAATTCAAATTTAATTCATTTTGAGTTTCAATTTGATTCATTTTGAGCTCGAACCTGACTCATTTTGAGCTCTAACTAAATATTAATAAGTTTAAACTTAGTTCATTTCAAAAATGAGTCAAGAAGAGCAGAATTTTTATTGAGCTCTTATCGAGTCAAATCTTGAATAACTTTATAAAATTTTTGTCTCATCTGCAATTTTAATGATTTTTAGTTTAAAAATCATAAATTTCTCTAAAAAAGTCATCTCATTTACAATCCTAATTATAACATTCAACACTTTTCTGTTATCAAAACTTAGATTTTCGTAACATAACATTCTCAGAATTTTTAAAAATCGAGTCGAAAAAATAAGGGTAAATATGTTAAAGAAAATATAATAAGAATTAAAATATAAATGATAAAAGATGAAAAGGACATAAATGGAAAATGAAATGCATAGAGGGGCAAAATGAAATGGTGAGACATGTAGACTTGGAATCGAACCAATGGTTCGGTGTCCATGCCAAAGACCGAACCACCTCCCTTTAAAAGGGAGATGGCCACGATAGTATATGGTTTCTTCACCGAAACCATCTCTAGAAATTTGAAAAGTGCCCAAAGAACCAAAGTACACTAAAGAGTGAGTTAAAGAGTGTAGAATCATTAAGTAAAGCAAGAGAAAACAAAAGGGTTGGTGTTTGAGCAAGCTTCAACCAAATTGAAGCAAGCACACTGGCAAGAGAAACTTAAGGAAATCGAGCTCTCATTCACCAATTGCCTTCAAAATTAGTCTCCTTCTAACTTGTATAGGGGTAGATAGGTGAAAAAGGGAACATGCACAAGGATTAGACAATATAGATGAAAGTTGTAGGTTTCAGATTAGAGCATGATCGTTGATGGAAATGGATTAATGCATGTTCAAAGTTGTTTAAATGGGATGAAATACATGTAAATAGTTTAGAAGACAACAAATATGTGATTGCATGTCAACTTTAATGAAGTTTTAGGTGTAAATGATGAAGTTATAGAAAAATGTAGGAAAATATTGATGATGAACTGAAAGATGTTGTTGAAATGCAATATAGGTATCCATATGATGCTATTAAAGCTAGATAATGTTAAATGATGTTGAGTAATGTTAAATGTGGTGTTTCCAAGTGAAAATGTACATGAAAATATATCTGGATGGATTGAAAACACTAAGAAGCAAGTTTTGACATTTTGGACAAAATCCAGTTTCTAGTCACCAGCACGATAATCTTGTCACTATAAAACTGGCTTCAGGGCCGAGTCATATAGATGACTGAAGACATTTTATGACTTGAAAAGGAATAAATAAATAAACAAAGAATAAATAATAAGTAAATAGTAGTTGAGACATTTGGTTGACTTTGTCAATAAAATGACTTGGAAAGAGGGAATATGAAGGTATCCGAGAGGTGCTACCGAGACATATTCCCGACTCGGTAAATGATAAAGCATGAAATGAATAATGAGATCTGAGACATTGGTTGACTTAATGAGATGACTCGGTAGTTGAAGGATGTAACCGATGCATCCATATGACTAAGTAAGAAAAGATAGTACCGAATGATAGAGTATCACTCGATACAGAGTTATAGTTTGGTACTGAGAGATGCAATCGAGACATTACTTGGCTAAGTAGGGAAATAACTCGAAAACCATAACAGAGTAAAGGATATCCCCTAATTTTCAAGTGTAGTACCTAAGGTAATCGGACAATAACTCATAAGTAAAGAAATAATGCATGGAGAAGTATGAGAATGAGTCTTAGAATATAGAAAGAGTGTATGTCTATGTATTGTCTCTAATCCAAAGTCCGTCAATGTAGGACCGTACTCAGGGAATCAGAGGCAGCAGTAGATTGTATTATTGTGAAGATGCAATTTTCCAGGTGAGTAGATGCTAAATGCTTTTAAATGATGGCACATACTTATTTTATGGCATATGCATGCATCATAATAATTAGGTTGCTTGCATTAGCACTACGAGATATATTGCATTACATATATGTTATATGATGTATATGACTCGGTGAGTACTGGATGAACCATAGACTTTAATGATATGATGAATTGATGGAAATGAAAGGTAATGTATGAGTGACCAAGTTGGTTGAAAGGAGCTGCTTGACACTAGTATATGGTAAGACTAAAATAGCCAAAATAAGCTTTTTAGCACTATACTTAATAGTAAATGTTGTTATGAGGGTATACTTCTGCTGTCCAGGTTTAACGTTAATGAAGTCTTGATGAGTTGTTTTGGCAATAAGGCACTAAAGTCTATGGAGACAAATTCAACCTATTTATAAAGTTACGTGAAATATTTGTCTATGATGCATTGCATTAGCACGTAAATGAATGATTTTATGTATGTTATTTTTTTTGTATCTACTCACGAAGCTATATCAAAATATCTCGTACCCCCTTTTAATCCTATCCTCTATCCTATCTCCTATTATCCGTTTTTCACAGAATCGAGAAAATGACTCGGAAAGATGGATTCCAGACTAAGTATGTATTAGCTGCTGCTGCCCTAGCTTATAATATGTAACATATTATGTAATGGAAGTAGCATAACTATATATGACTCGGTAAATGAATATATGGTGATTTGGTAATGAATAATTTATATTCATTTATATAATTCCTTATGCCATGATAGTTACATACAACATTCATGATATGAATATTATGAAATATATATGTACAGTGTATGCATGCAGTAGTGAGAATGAATGAATGCACAATGAATGATAATATGATGAAATGAAACTAAGGAAAGAAAAGAAGAGTGAAAAATTATGATGTAAAAAAGATATACGATGACATATAGATTTGTTAGGGTTTCAGTCACTTCTTGGCGGTTGGAATTCTAATGCCAGTAGCAGTCCAATATGGCCAAGCTGTTACACTAATGATTTTAGCCTAAAAATAATAATTTTAACACTAAATAATTTCAGTTAAATGGAAATATTTACAAATTAGCTCATGCAAATAAATTTTTTTTTTGCGATTTAACGAGGTGAATATTTGTAAACTCAAATTTGACTTATTTATTAAGTAAACTTAAAAATTAAATTCGAATTTGATTCATTTAAAAAATGAATCAAAATAAATAGACTTTTATTAAACTGAATCTCATAGCTTGCTAGTTGATTTACAAATTGGTGATGATTATAGCAAATCAAAGGTTTTTAATAATTATTAAAAATAATTTAAAATAACCAAAGGAGGTTAATCTTATACATTTCATGATTTCCATCAAAGGAATTGAAACATAAAAATGCTCTATTGTGATGAATCTAAAAACCAACGGTTGAGATGACGCGATGCCTTCTTTACCTATACAAATCAATGACATACTTCTATTCAGTCAAATATAAAACCAAACAGTCAAGAAATTATTTTCAATAAAATAATTCGTGTCTCGTTTTTATTGCAATATTAAAAAAAATAAAAATAAATCAGAATGTCTTAAGATCTGGAAAATATGTAGTTGGCCATTTCTTTCTCTTTCCTGGCGTTTAGTCTTTAATTTACAAACCTGATTATCCCAATTAGTCTTCCATAGGAGGCATGATAAGATGAGTGTCTGCGTTAATACTCCACTCAACATTCCAATCCACAAACCCTGCCATTAACTCAGAAAATGCAACTTCCAATTTGTGCTGTAAATTAATGAAGAAAAGAGATGGAGCCAGTTCTGTTGTGTATTACCTTGATTTGAAGATGAGCCACGTACCCAAGAACAACTCCTAAAGGTATGCCAACCCCATAATAGCTTCCCAAGTTAACAAATGCAACAATACCTTGTTGGCCAGAACCTACAGCTATTCCTGAAGAAATTTAAGTATGTCAGTGCTTGGAAGTTCAATAAAAAAACCCATGTAAACTGATTGATAAACTGTGATTTTGGGAGTGATATATTTGCCTGAGAGTACTGACTGAATGCTATTCAGTAACAATGTGAATGAAACCAGCACAGAGAGGTCTAAAACAGTATCTGCAACTTCATCATTGTCTATGAAAAGATATGAAATCTTTCGACTCAAGACTAATCCCAAAATCCATGACACCACTCCAACACATGTTGAAGTGCAGAGGACCACTTTAATGGCAAATTTTGCAGCCTTCGCATTTCCCCTCCCCAATTCAGTCGATACACGCACGCTGTGCAAATTATAACTTGGTCTTAGTCTCGTGTGTTCTAATCTATATACTAACAATATGGTCACATTGCGTTCATGTTTTGACAATCTAATATAGAAAGAGATAAGAAATTATATGGGTAAACGCAAAAATACCTTGCAGCTGCGAAGAATCCAAGGCAGATCATAAATTGCCATGTACAGACATTGAAACTGTGACAAGAAATTAGCTTCAGTTAGATGGATTAAAACAGAGCAAATTACTGCACAGCAGAAAGTTTATTAATTCTGACGTACCAAATGGAGAAAGCTGATATTGCAATGGCCGCTTTCTTCATATATCCAGCTACGAGTACCAGAATGGAATGGTACCACAGTTCTAAGCTATCACATAATTCAACAAATAATATAATACTTTGGCTTTTAAGATTAAATTAAAGAAAGGAGAAGAACTTGGAGTAGTCACCAAAGCATTAGGCCGGAGGAAATTGAGAGTTTGACGACGGGAAGGAGATCGGAAAAGGCAGCCCTCGTAAACCCATTCCAAGTGTTAGGACACCACCCTCCGAAAACATACACAAATAGTCCAGTAATATTTAACCAATAAGAAATGTTCAATGCACCCATTGCACCATTAATCCCCCAGTGAAGTTTGGTCACAAAAATCCAGCTCAAAAGCACATGAATCCCCAACGAAATAGCAGAAAGCCATCCAATGATATAGTTCTTCATCTGGCATTGCAAGTACATTTGCATTGTCAGAGCAAACACATTGTAGTAGAGGAAAGGTATGAACCATAGAGAGATTCTTCCAGATACTATTGATATGTCCTCCTTCTGACCCATTAGTTTTAAAATTGGTGTAGTGAAGATGAAGAGAGGGAGTAGTATCGTCGTAAGTGTATGATCAACGATCCATGATCGCTGCAAATATATCCCCAACATGTGGTACTGTGCAGCTCCAAATGCTTGTCCGCATAATGTTTCTGTTGCGCTTGACATGCCAATCTGCCGAAGCATAAGAGCACTAAATCTTGATGCTGAATATGAATACTGAAAAAGAAGATGAAAAACTTACCATTATACCATTAACAAATCGCACAAATATTGTCTGTTGAAGAGCGTATGCAGCAAGCTGCAACTGGCCTAGGTGACCAAGATATAACTGAGTGACCACTATAATTCCAAAAGAAGCGGCTTTGGCCACCATTCCAGGGAAGGCAACCCTCCATATCTTCTTACACTCTGTCCAAATCCTGCTTGTTAGTTTAAAAGTTTCGACTTCTTCTGACCTCGGAAGCCTTTCTTCCATATATAATTGAAAATCAAATTAACAATAAGATACGATTACGACAGAGGAGGGGAAATAGAGTCAGAGAGATGGGCATATCTATTATCGAGTCAAAAAGTATACTATCGTTAAATTAATTTTGAGGATGCTTTATCCTTCCATTTAAATATATATATATATATATATATATAAGATTAATTAAATAAATAAGTAGTTTCCCAAGAGGACGAGAAGTACAAAATGAAACCTTAGATTTATTATAGCTAATAAAATTATTTGTCCGAAAAGTACTAAGAATAGCATCTCTTGAATGACCTAAATGGGATTGCCACAAGCTAGAAGAAATTGCATTAAAAGCTGAATGGATAGAAGATAAAATAGCATGATTTGAGGTGGTGAAGGGATAGAGTTTCCCTTTGCTCTCATATCGCTCCCGTCCGAAAATCCTTCACAGAAAATCCAAAAGGATCAAATTCAATAGAAACCATATTATCGATAGTAAATTTACATATTGAAATAAGGTTTTTAATCAATTTAGAAACATATAAAATGATGGATGTGTGGCCATACTAGATTGGATAAAATTAAGAATGAGCATACAGGTAGCGGAGGTTGGTGATAAGGTGAGAGAATGAAGACTTAGATGGTTTGGGCATGTTTTACGGAGACCTTCCAATGCGGCGGTCCGCAAGGGGGAGAACTTGATGATTGATGGGGCTAAGAAAGGTCGAGGTAGACCTAGGACAGTTTGGAAGATAGTAATAGACAGAGACTTACGAGTCTTAAATATTGATGCGGATTTAGTTAGTAATAGACTTGAATAGAGGCGTAAAATCCGAGTAATGAAAGGAGTCTAAGGCGTGTGATTGAGATATTACCCGGGAGCTTATTTGTTAGAGGATTCATATAGCCGACCCCAACTTGTTTGGGACTAAGGCTTTGTTGTTGTTGTTGTTAGAAGCATGTAAAATATTGGTGAGTTTTAATGGAGAATTGGTATGAGTTAGAGAAGCATTACCATAACCATGAATTGGAATCATACTACCATTACCAATAATTATTTCTTTATTTTGGCTCAAATTACAGTAAGACGTAAAAGTACTTGGATTATCAGTCATGTGCGATGTAGCTCCAATGTCTATATACCAATTATTTTTTGGCTGTTTTAAAAAAAGAGTGTTTATTGCCTGAGCAATGTCAATATGAGCATAAACGCTTGGTGCCGGAGTAGCGGTACAGAAAGATTGAGGTGTTCATTGATTTTTGAACCTTTAACAGGTTTAGAAAGGATGGATATTGATATTGAAGATATTGTGTAAGTCATGGGCTAAATTCTTACAAATTCAAAAAGGAATTACTTAGTTTATGATTTATCAGTATTGATTCGTATTATTTTATTATTGAAAAATATTTTTTAATATATATCGTTGAATTATATAAAAAATTTGTGAATGCTGTGGAAGAAATTGGAAAGAAAGAAAGAAAGAATAAAAATGATGGAAAATAAAACAAATAAGAAATACGTGGAAGTTGAAAAAGAAGCAAAATCTTAGGAAAAATAAGCAAAATGTGACAGAAAAATTAAAAGCAAAAAAATATGTGAAAAATAATTAAAAGAAAATAAATAAAAAATAAATAAAACGCTGTAAAAAAGCAAAATAAAATAAACTTTTTTTTTTCTCATATTTATATTCAATAAATGTTATTTGATATAAATATGAATTTATTATTAAAAATCTTTAATTTGATTAGTGGATAATAATTTTGTCTCAAATAATATTAGAAATAATTAGGTTAGTAGAAAAATAAATTTAATTTAATATTGCACTTTTAATATTGAAGATACATCTTTGTGATGCTCTATGATTTTAGTATTAGGTATGTTGAAATATCCTTTAAATATACATATAAATCCCGATGAATATACTTTTATTTTAACCGATTTTTTCTATATTCGGTTTCAGTTCTGATACAATTCTTAGTAATAATTGAAATTATAATTGATATGATTTTTCAATTTAGTTCGGTTCCCAAAGAACCATGAACAGCCTTAGTCATAAGGGTGATATGAGATCTAACTTTTCAATTCATAATTAACACTTGGATTACGATCCATTTTTAGGTAATTGAGTGTGATGTGCAATATTTTTAAAATAATAAGAGGTTTTTTTTTTAATAAAATTATTTTTTTTTGAAATATTAATCGAAGCTGTTATATAATGAAATTGAAGTTAAATTAAAATTTTAATTATTCAATAATTATATTTGATATAATTTCAAGCTCGCCTTGAATTAAATTAGTTTAAATTATTAACAAGCACTCTATAATTATAATATTATAATAACAATAATAAAGCCTTAATCCCAAATAAGTTGGGGTCGGCTGTATGAATCTTCTAACAAATAAGCTCTCAGGTAATATCTCAATCACACTCATTTCATTACTCGGATTTTACGTCTCCATTCAAGTCTATTACTAACTAAATCAACATCAATATTTAAGGCTCGTAAGTCTCTGTCTATTACTACCTTCCAAACTGTCTTAGGTCTACCTCGACTTTTCTTAGCCCCATCAACCATCAAGTTCTCTTCTTTGCGGACCGTCGCATTGGGAGGTCTCTGTAAAACATGTCCAAACCATCTAAGTCTTCATTCTCTCACTATAATTACAATATTATAAAATAAAAAAAAATTGGTATAAATTATAATATATCTTAGTTTAAAAATTAAATAAAATTTAAACTACACACTGGAGAGTTCCCAAAATAATATAGGCTTGTCTAAGTTATATACAAAAAGGAAGGGGGCGATGAAAATACACTACAAGTGGTGCGGGGAAAACATGCACGCTTAGCTGTCTCAGTAAACTTGAACCTTCCCCTAATGTCGAAAATCACCATCTGAGTCCATACTCAACTGGTGGAGTACCTGACTATTCCTCAAATTTGCTTCACTTGTAGCAAAGCTGGTCATCTCAGTGATGTCTGTCCCTTTTCCAACAAGGTTCCTAAGCACATGGAAACCTCTAATACTAAAGAGTAATGGTGGTCAACCAAAAACGGATGAAGCGTGGATGGTAGTTCAACGACGAAATAGAAGAATGTCAATGCATATCGGTAATGGTAAATGAGTACGGTGCTCGTGGGATCTCGATTTGCCATCCTAAACCATGATTCAGCTCCTACGATGGAGAAAGAAATTAATGAATATGATCTCGGGCTCGGAGGAGAAGACACAAATCTCCCTCATAAATCAGGGACTGCAAAAAGGAATACACCGGACGCTACGATCGGAGCTAGAAAATATATCAAGACCAACAATAAAGGCAAGACAATCATGCAACATAGTCAAATCTACATGGGAACAACATGTACTGTGGTTAGCGTCAACACTAAGACACCCCCAAGCACATCTAAAATCTCCACTAGGGAAGCCAGACCTAGTTCTATGACCTTGGACCCTGCTAAACATTCAGACTTCAGTGGTATCCTTTAATACAGTAACTGATGAATGTACTATGGTCAAAAGCCCACGTGCGAATCAAAACAGGAACAAAATAATAAACTCAAAACCTACCCCGACCATGAAGAGAGAACCACCGGATCTAGGTGAGGAGCAGGATACCCCCATGCAGGAGAAACCAACTTGTCATAATTCTTCGCAAAACTCCTACGGTAGTATGCAAAGCTACAATGCTTTTACATAGGAATTTTGAACTTGAACACTTAGAGAGTGGGGACGAGAGCCCGTTTGAGGAGGAGCCTTATTGCAACCCTTATTTAAGGGATTAAGGTATGTATCTTATACTTTGTGTTGTTTTTATGACCATATTTATTTGGAACTGTCAAGGGGTTGATCTTTTCTGAACACTTGCAGGTTATTGATTTTCAAGCATAAGGCGAATGTTCTAGTTCTCCTGGAACCTCATATCAGTGGTAGAAAGGCTGATTCTGTTATAAAAAACTCCAGTTTCCATCGTGTGGAAGCGCATGGTTTTTCAGGTGGAATTTGGTTGATGTGGAATGATTCCTGTACTGTCCAAATTCCAATAAACAACCAATAATTCATTCACTCTCAGATTTCCATCAACAAAGGCTCAATTATGTAATTCTCAGCCATCTATGGTAGTCCAGCACCCAACACCTAGCAACCGCAAGTATCTTTGGCAGAGTCTCTCCTCCATATGTGTAAGATAATGATGCATGGTTACTTGCAGGAGATTTTAATGCTCTACTCTCCTCAAACGAAAGGATAGGAGGCTCAAGGAATAGAATTGGCACCTCACGCGAGTTCGTTTCCTGGTTTTCTGAATCAAGTTTGAATGATCTGAGGTTCAAAGGCATAAGGTTTACATGGCATAGAGGCAACCTGTTTGAAAGGCTTGATAGGGCAATTTGTAATGAGAAATGGAGATTCACCTTTCTAAAAGCCAATGTTTTCCACCATAGGCGTCTACAATCTGATCACATTCCTCTCCTTATCAACCTGCTTAACTCCCATCTGCTGTCCCTAGAAATCGCTCCTTCAGGTTTCAAGCAGCCTGGATTATGCATAATGACTTCAATAACCTCATTACCAATAATTGGAACCCCTCTACTTCCATGTCTAATAATATCACCAATCTCACTAGATTTCTGAACGAGTGGAACAAGTGAGTCTTCTGTAATGTATTTCACCAAAGTAATAGGCTCCTAGCGCGTATAGAAGGCATTCAGAAATACCTTGAACATTGTCGTTCGAAGTTTCTTCAGGATTTGGAAAAAGAACTCAGGGCTGATTTAGATACCATTTTAGATAGAGAAGAAATAATATGGTTCCAAAAGTCTAGATCAAAGTGGATAAATTGGAGAGATAGAAACACTTCTTATTTCCATTCGAGAACTGTATCCAGAAGGAAAAAGAACAAAAATTGAGGCCCTCCAAGATGACTCTAGAAGATGGGTGGAGAACCAAACTGTTAACTCCTCAAGCTAAAAAGTATTTTGATGATAATAAAACTCAAAGGAACTCTAAGGAAGTTCAAAGCAATCAAGACAAAAGAGACATATCAAGCTATGAGTAAGACATTAGGATCAATGTACAGATGTTGAAAGATTTGAAGTTTGCCATCCGTTTTAAAAATCCACTCTTAGTTTTTACAAAAACAAATATCACAAGAGTTGAAAGTAGAACCTAACATCTCATCTGAGCCGAAGTTCTAATTTCTTGTTTTAGAAGTTCTACTTCTTGGTTCTAGAATCAACTCAGGTTGATATGATTGCTGCAAAACAAAATAACGGCTAGTAACATTTTTAAA
>CAOGCB010609823.1:0-10370 GCA_948266635.1 Cnidoscolus chayamansa
CATCTCAACCTGCAAAAGATACAAATGTGTTAATGAATCCTTTTTATTTTCACATACTTAAAGATTGTAAGGCAATTACCTGTGCTTGAATACAACTATCAAAGAAGGCCCTCAGTTCCCTTAAGGATTTTCTATTATGAACAGTTTGAAGATTTGATCGGTACCACCTCCAAGCCAAAGGCGCTGGTTCTAATCCGAGATCAGTATGAATGAGCTCTGGGCGAGTATAAGGGAAATATTCAAATGCCCAAGTTTGCAAAATAAAATCAGTGAGAAGAAATCAGTGAGAAGAAATCAGAAATTAGAAAAAAATGATAACAGCAGGGGGAAGATATTCTTTATATTACCTCCCAAAAATAGTAAGTCCCGCTGAGTTTGCCGCGGCCCTGGCTCGTGTCACACATGTCGTCATACATGCGACTCAGAATGGCTCCAGCCCAGTCATATTCCTCGAGGTATGCTAGGTTCTCCAGACTCTTCAAGATGGAAGGATTAAATTTCTCCTTCCTGTTAGACCAGAAAGTCGAAACCAATAGAAGAAGCAAAGTGAACCTGGCTCCTTATGTAGCCGTCAGCTCTCCTTGTCTATACCTGGCATAGACATCACGAGCTTGCAGATATAACCAGCGTCTGGAAACGCTCAGAACTGGGGCAGAAGAATTAGGACCCATAACCCGAGGAAGATCTATCCCTATCAGTTCAATCATCTGGTCAGGGGAGACCTCTTTCCTCCAATCTTGGTACAGCTCAATGGGTCGAATGCTAAAAGGAATTTCGGTAATTGCTGAAAAGTCAGAAGGGGTCATCGTCATCTCACCCCAAGGGAAATGAAAAGTGTTAGTAGTATCCCACCACCTTTCGGCCAAAGCGCCCAGTAGCTCCTTATAGTTGCTACGACCCATCTCAAGATATCTTAAGTGGTCCAGATAAGACGGACTAATGATAGCTCCAATCGGGCTGTTGTGATCAAGTAACTCCAGGGGAATTTCAACAATTGAAGTCTCGCCTATGTCCAGCCTAAGGTACGGATCCTAAAAGGTAAATTATCATCACTGCTATGACAAGGGGAAGCCATGGAGCTTTGAAACCCAAAAGTTGAGAGAAAATCTCTTCAAATTGAAATTAAAGAAATGAGAGAAAGTGAAAATAAAGGAAGAGGCCAAGCCTATTTATAAGGAAATGACCAAAACACGGGTCCAAAATCTTGAACTCAAAATTCATGATTCAGACAACCACTGACTCCCATAAATCATTTTTATGGTTGCCAGTGGGGGGCAACTGTGAATACTCGAATTTTGAGGCTCGAAAAGCCTATTTTCTTGGACTGCAAACAGTCCGGTCGGACCGAAGGTCTTTTAGAAAATTTTCCGGAAGTATACCAATATGGTACTCAAAACGTCCGGAACATCGTGAGGATCCCAAAGGTATCATCGGAATAATTTTTGGAGGTATAGAACTCACAGAAAAGCCATCAGAATGAAAATCGCCTAGCAAAACAGCCCATCGGCGGGTGTAACAGCCGCAGACGGCGGGAACACCCGCCATGAACGGTGGGCACACCCGCCCGCGCATGGTGGGTCCACCCACCCGCGCGCAGTGGGTCCACTCGCCACACACTGCGGGACCAGCCACCCTAGCTGGGCTGGTCCAACCGCCGCACACAGCGAGACCAACGACCCGTTCTGGGCGGGTCCAACCGCCGCACACGGCGGAACCAACCGCCTTTGCACGACGGTGGGTCCACCCACCACACACCGCGGGGCCAACCACCCACGCACGGTGGGACCACCTGCCGCACACGGCGGGACCACCCGCCCTTGCGCAGCGGCGGTTCCACCCGCCGTCCCACGGCGGGACCACCCACCCTCTGGTCGAATTTTGCTATAAATTCAGCCTCCAGCCTTCATTTTCATTTACACCTGCTTGTGTTGACGAGCGATCACTCTTCCTCCCTCGCTCCTTGCGATTCTTTACTGCTTTTCTCCTACATCATTCTGCATTATTATTTGATTTGTGATCACTTTAATTTGACATTAAATTATTGGAGATCTACGAAGCTGAAGCTCAGAAGTGGAAGACTGCTAAACCATGTATGTCTCAATGCTCTAATCATTCTTATCATATACATTATTTCTCTTCTACTCCAAACTCAAAGCATAATCATTCTACATCCATCTCCATTTACTTTAATTATATAGATCTAAGCTAAAAAGCCCGATTAATCAATAATCGAGGTATTTAAGCTAGATCCAGATCTATGGGCCAAAATTGCCTAGTTAATCAATAACTTTGGCATATTAAATCAGAATAAAATGGCTAAAAATGGTCCAATTAATCAATAATTGAGGCCAGAAAGCCTAAATTGCATTATTTTAGCAATAAAATTGCCTAAATCTCAATTCATTATTTCATCCAATGCTAAATCCAAGATTTATGGGCCAAAACTGCATAGTTAATCAATAACTTTGGCATATTAGCCATAAATCAGAATAAAATGGCTAAAGATGGTCCAATTAATCAATAATTGTGGCCATAAAGCTTAAATCACATCATTTTGGCAATAAAATTGCCTAACATTTCATTATTTTGATCAATGAAACCAGATTTGATCCATAAAAGGCCCCATGAGATCAGATATGGCCATAAAAGGCCCAATGAGATCAGATCTGGCCATAAAAAGGTCCAATGAGATTAGATCTGGCCTAAAGAGGCTCAAAAATTCAGATTTGGCTTAAAAAGCCCAAAATTCACCAATATAAGCCTAAAAGGCCTAAAAATGGTCCAATGAAATCAGATCTGGCCCAAAATGGCCCATGAGATCAGATCAGGCCCATAAGGTCCAAAACTCACCAATTTGGGTTAAAAAGCCTAAAATTCACTAAATTGGTCTATAAGGCCCAAAATGCATAGATTTGGCATATTAAGCCCAAAATATAGATTTGGCAACAAAAAAAGCCCAAAACCCAATTTGGCCCATAAGGCCCAACTAGCAAAGCCCTTTTAAAAAAGGCGAGTTTCGAACTACGTTGACTTTGATCCCTTATTTCCAAAAAAGGGTACGTAGGCACATTTGGGAATAAACCCAAATAACAAGTCACCATTTTTTGTTATTTTTATCATTTTTTATCATTTTTCATTATTTATTTATTTATTCCATTTTTCATCATTTTTTCCATGTTATCAATTGCATCATTAACAAAAGAGAATAGAATTGCTAAAAGCATGAAAATTATCAAACTCACATTTTTACCCTGCATTTCATATACATTTAAATGGTTAGTTAAATGCATGACATGGTCTTGGGATCCACCTCGGGTTCGTAGGCTAGGCTTTAATCTTTTGGGCTAATTAATCTAATAATTAGGTTAATTAAATTAAAATTGGAGTCATAGGGTTTTTCCTAGTTTACCCTAAAATAATTAAACCAGGTGGCGACTCACGCACATTTCACGTGCATTCATCCCAATTTACATTTGTATTGCATTCTGCAGCATGCTGCATTTGGGGGAGGGGTCCACAATTACTCCTTGTGATTTCTATGTAAGGAAGAACTACGAAGACTTGATTCTCCCATGAAATGTGAAGGAAGTTAAAATTATGGAGATACGTAGAAAGCCCAAGAGGGACCCGGTCTAAATAAAAAAAAAGACATTCATTATTTTCTTTGCCAATAAAAAAACAACAAAATAAGAGAAAAAAATAAGCTAAGTCGAAAACCCGAAAGGGCGGCTTAAGCAAGAAATAAGCCCACTAGGCTGAAAACCCGAAAGGGCGGTCTAGGCAAAAGTTAGGGCAAAAGCTCGCTAAGTTGAAAACCCAAAAGGGCAGCTTAGGCAAAAATTAGAGCAAAAAAAATAATAAATAAAATAAAGTAGGAGATGATTGGAAAGATAAAGAAAAAAAATCATCATTCATAAAGTCCAAAAGAATGTAATATTCCAAAATCCGAAAAGAGTCAAAGTCCACCAAATAGAAAAGAAAAACAAGAGTCTGAAAAATCCCTAGAGTCTAGTCTAAACTAAGTATCTCTATGTCTGCTTGGAGCAACATCGTCCGTGTCCTCTCTAGGTCCCGAAGTCTCACCCGCTTCTCTGGGAGTTAAAATAATCTCCTCACCCGTTTCTTCAACTGTGTCAGTCCATCCCTCTAACTCACTCAGCAGTGCGTTCCTCCTAACCTTTTCTGTGGGCCACACTTCAGTAATAAACCAGGCTCGGTACTCAGGAGAAGTCCGAGCATCGGAAGGATCAGGTAAATGACTCACCATATGTCGATTCCTGACCCATGTGCGAAGCACAACATGAGTTACCCCTGTAGTGATACGAGGAGAATCAATAAGGCCGTCAAGAAGCGGAACAGTCTGGTCAATCCACATCTGCCGAAGAACGCGCGAAGCGCTATACCAAGTGCAGTGAGTTAAGCCTAGTAGATAAACCTGGGTGTGCTTCAGATTAGCCTGAATAAAGCTAGTGGTGTTGTACCAAGGAATGTACCACTTAAGCTCACTTGGGCCCAATTCAACCAGCCAGGAGGTCCAGTCATCGACAGAATGTCTAGCAATCAAAATTCTCCTCATCCTATACTGAGAAGGGTTGTATGGAATAGTGGCAGGAATAGCAACTATATGAAGGTGATCTCTCAGCCAAACCTGGAAATAAATCCTTTTTATTTCTAGAGGGAGGTGGCAAAAAAAAAACCGAAGGAAAGTACTAACATGAAGGATGACAGGAGAAACTGTCCAATCCTCATGGCCTAAAGCCGCTCGGTCCAGACTCCGAATGGTCTCGGCGAGAATAGTACTGCCAATGCAGCTCATCCCTTCCATCTGCCTAATCATCGGCAGAATTGCAAGTCCCTAAAGCCTGGGTCGCTGTTGAAGAGAAACCCAGCAAGCAAACAGAAAACAAAGGCCTGCATCCTATACCGCATCTGGTCCGGGTCGTCGGGTTTAGCATCAAGAAACTCATCAATCAGAGCAGACATGACCACTTTCCAATCCTCCACTACCATGGCCCGGGCTTGTGGTCTAGTAAATTGAAAGAGGGATTCAAAAGACCTTAGGTACCTGGTCTTGATTTCATGTCGGACCAGGAGCCCATTGGGGTCGCAACCCACAATAGCACAAACCTCCTTAAAGAGAGGGCACATCTCTTCCATCATGGCTCCAAAGCGGAAAACATGAGCTTCAGGATCCCAGAATTTGATGCAGGCCCTTAAAAATTTCCAGTCAATAGTAACCAGAGACAATTCGAACCTTCCTAAATTAATTTTCTCAACCTTGAGAAGACCTTAGGTCCATCTGTGCATAGCATAATTATAAAGGGGATTCATGGCTCAGAAAAAAAATGGGTGAGGGAAGAATTTTGGCTCGATAATCGAGACTGTGTGAATTCTGACGCAGAAAAGGATAGCTTTTATAGAAATTCGGGCGGAAACGGCGCCTTCGGCCACCGTCGGGCCTATTTTTGAAAAAAAAGAAAAAGAAGAAGAAAAAAAAAAGAGAAAAAAAAGAAAAAAAAAAGAGTGCGGGTCTGTCATAAAAGTCTGGCATTCATACATGCATGAAAAAAATAGGAAAATTTCTCATTATCCATACATGCATTGCACTGTTTTACTGACCAAATGCAGGTAAAAGCAGTTCGAAAAATGACCAAAATGCGGGTTCAAACCCTCGAATTCAGAATTCACTATTCAGACAGCCACCGGCTCCCATAAATCATTTTTATGGTTGCCAGTGGGGGGCAACTATGAATACTCGAATTTTGAGGGTCAGAAAGCCTGTTTTCCCAGACTGAAAACAGTCCAGCCGGACCGAAGTCCGATGGAAAATTGTCCCGAAAATATGCCAATATGGTACTAGAAATGTCCGAAATGCCGCAAGGGATCCGAAGGTGTCCTCGAAATAATTTTTGGAAGCACAAAACTCCCGAAAAATTGAAAGAACAAAAAAAAACATCGGAGGACAGCACCCCTACAGCCGGAGGACGGTGCCCCAGCCGCCGGAAACACAGCACCGCTGCTGCCGAAACACGGCGCCCCAGCCCCTGGAACACAGTGCCCCAGCCCCCGGAAACACAGCGCCCCTACCGTCGGAACACGGCGATCCAGTCGCCGGAAATGCTATTTTTGCCTATAAATAGCAGCCTCCAGCTCCATTCCAGGGGACCGTTTGTATTGACGAGCTTCCTATTCTCCCTTTGCTTTACGCAATTCTACAATATTACTTACTGCTTGTGTTACGAGCGATCTCTTCTTCCCCCTCGCTCCTTGTGATTCTTTTAATGCTTTCTGCATTCATCATGCATTTAATTACTTGTGTTTGATCACCTAAGTAATTCCCCTTAGCATTGTTGGAAACCAGCAAACTGAAGCTCCGAAGCGGTAGACATCTCCCATAGGTATGTAACCGAAACTCTAACTCTTCTTTCAATTAGAGCATGCATGAAGCATCATAAACACTGAAAATCCCCAATTTGGTCCTTGAGACCCACAAAATTCCCAATTTGGTTCCAAAGTCCCAAAAATCCCCAATTAGGCCCTAAAGGCCCAAAAATTCTCAGTTTTGCAACAAATGCCCAAAAAATCCCAATTTGGTCCCTAAGGCCCAAAAAATTCCAATTTGGCCCTAAAGGCCCAAAAATCCCAATTTAGCCCTAAAAGCCCAAAAAATCCCAATTTGGCCCTAAAGGCCCAAAAAATCTCAATTTGGCCCTAAAGGCCTAAAAACCTCCAATTTGGCCCATAAGGCCCAAAAATCCCCAATTTGGCCCCAAAGGCCCAAAATTACCAATTTGGTCCATAAGGCCCAAAAACAAATCAATTTGGCAACAAATGCCTAAAAAACCCATTTTGGCACCAAGTGCCCAAACAACCCAATTTTGGTACTAAGTACCCCAAAAATCAAAGCCCTTTAAAAGGCAATTTGAACTACGTCGACTTTGATTCCTTATTCAAACAAGGGTACGTAGGCATGTTTGGAATATAACCCCGAATAACAAGTCCAAATCACCAAAACACTTTCCCCATTTTAACACCCTGCATTTCAATGCATTTAACAGGTTAGTTAAAAGCATGACATAGTCTCCGAATCATCCTTGGGTTCGCAGATTGTGCCTTAATCAATTGGGCTAATTAATGTAGAAATTAGGTTAATTAATTAAAGTTGGAGTCATATGATTTTTTCCTAGTTTTCCCTAAAATAAATAAACAAGGTGGCGACTCACACACATCCACGTGCATTCATCCCTATCACTCGGCATTTTCATTTATTTTTATACCTTCTTCGAGGAGGGGTTCACACTCACTATGCTTGTTTCGGGACCTAGAAAACCTAAAGACAAAAGAGATGTGTACTTGCAACCTCTTATATATGAGCTCATACATTTATAACATAATGAGGTTGAAACATATGATACATGCAAGAAAGAAAATTTCAACTTGGGATCAGCTTTAATGTGGACCATAAGTGATTTTCTAGCAAATGCAATGTTATCAGGTTGGGGCACAGTAGGTAGGACTGCTTATCTTTATTACATGGAAGATTCAAATGTACTTTAGCAAGAGGAAATAAGCAATCTTGGTTAGATAATTGTAGGAAATTCCTACCTCTTAATCATCCTTTCAAAAGACAAAAAAATTGCATTTAGAAAGAACACAATTGTGACATCCACTTATCTCCCTCATATGTCAAGAGAAGAAATCTTTTGAGATATAGATGAATTCAGATTAAGACGGGTGATAGATAAAGTGCATAAGAGATAAGCAATGCAATTGCTAAACATTTTTAATGGAGAAAAATATTATTTTTTTTGAATTTACCATATTAGAATGCTAATTTAATTCGACATAACATTGATGTCATGCATATTGAGAATAATTTTTTTACGATATTTTTCATACTATTCTTGGTGTCAAAAGGAAAAAAAAGGACAATGCTAGGTCTAGAAAAGACAGGCTGAAACTTGGAATGGACCAGACGACTCGAAAATATCCAAAATATGTTATAATTTAAATAAGCATAGTAAGAAAGCATTTTTTGAATGGATGAAGAATTTGAAATTTCTTGATGGATATGCAGCTAATATGAGGAGATGTATAGATATGAAAAAAATTAAAGATATTTGGAATTAAAAGCCATGATTTTCATGTATTATTGCAGCGAATTTTGCCCATTGCATTTCGAGAGTTGTTGCCATCGTATGTTTGGCAACCTTTAATGGAATTAAGTAATTATTTTAAGAAATTGACATCCAAAACTTTGTATGAAAACAATATGCTAAGGTGGAATGAATAAATATCTTTGATCATATATAAGCTAGAGAGAGTATTTCCTCCAAGATTCTTTGACTATATGGAACATCTCCTTGTCCACCTTCAATATGAAGCGTGGATAGTTCATCAAGTATAATATGGATGGATGTATCCATTTGAAAGGTAATATATACTTTATTACTTAACGTTATCTATATTCATAGTTACTTTCAATTATATTCTCTTTTATGGATAGATACTTTCAAAGATTGAAGAAGAATGTTAGGAACAAAACGAAGGTTGAGGGATCAATTTGTAATGCATATCTAGTTGAGGAAGCATCTTCATTTCGTGCTTACTATTTTAACCATAGATGCACACAAGACATACAAAAGTGCTAAGAAATGTTCCAACAAATGAAAACAAAGCAATTCATGAAGACAATCTTTCAAATTTCCACCAAACCAATAGTCCTTTAAAAAAGGGGACATCAAGATACCTTATAGACACTGAGTATAATGCAGCTCACACCTACATTTTATTGAATTTTCCAAAAGTTAAACCATACATGAGTACATATAAATACTAATTTATTTATGGCCAATATTTTAATTCGTACCAATATGCAAATTTTTACATCATTCTGTTTGTGTAATATTTTTTAGGATAAAGTGCGGTTAGCTGATTCTTCAATTAATGATGGTCAATTTGACATCATATTAGAAAATGAATTTAGATCATGGTTCAATCAACTCACATCTAATCATTTGAACAACATCATAGATGATTTCATGCAATCTCTTGCGAGCAGTCATTAAGAAAAGTGTGTTGACTTTCAATGGGTATGCAGTGAATGGTTCTAAGTTTTAAACAAAAGCATACAGTGTAATTAGAGCAACCGTGAACAATGGAGTTTGCATAAAAGGATCAAATTACACAAATGAAGAGCGTGATTACTATGGAAAATTGATTGAAATAGTGAGCTTTAAGTGTCCAGGTCTCCTAAGAAAGCCAACTTTCCTTTTTAATTGTGAATGGTTTGACCCTACTATAACTATTGGCACAAAAGTACATAAAAAATACAAATTGGTCAATGTGAATCATAAATGTCATTTTAATAAGTATAAGCCTTTTGTTATGATGATATAAGCCACAAAAGTCATCTACACTCCATATCCAAGAACAAAGTGCGAGAAAGTTGATTCGTGGGTTGCCATCAAGGTGTAAGCAAGACCTTTTCTTCATTACTAAATAGGCAAAAAAAAGACTATCTCAAGAAATCATATTTCGACAAGATAATATGGAAGAAACTGTAATTAATGAAAATGTTGAATATTTACAAAAAAAATTTAGTCGATCCATCTGGTGGTGTAATTGAAATTGATGATAGTAAGGAAAATGTTGAAAAAAAGAAATTACTATAATCAAAATTGGATGATGATTTTAATGATTGTGTTATTAGTGATGATGTTAATTAATAAAAAGGTAATACTCATGTTGTAATTATTTTCATTTGTATAGATATATTTTCTTAATTTGTATATATTTTTTTACCATGGTTTCTGAAAAAAGGATGAGAGGACGAGGTCGTCGATCACCTACTACTAGGGACTGAGGGGAATAGGGTAGAGTTTATGGAAGAATTTATGTTGCTTCTGCATCAGGAGCTGATTCTCAAATTGTATAGGAGATGCTAGGGATTCCTGTTCCAAAACTCTGCTTCCACATCCACCAAATATTGGTACTGTTGTTGCACATTCAACATTTTCAAAGCCAACAGGGTTTCATGTGCATACTTGGAGATCAGTGCTGCTTGCAATTGCACCTACCTATGCATTTGCCTTGACCTCAGCTTCATTGTATGGTTATACCCATACTACAATGCCATCAGCACCCTCCCCGCCACACCTGCTTCTACATCCACATCAACATCTGCACATTCAGTTTATAAAGTACATATTACACTTGTTAATTCAATGTACATTAATAATTTTGTATATAAGATATTAATTTATTCAAATATATGGAAAAACTAAAACTATTTAATACAATTTTTTTTATAGCTTGCAACCATCTGATCCTATCTCATGGAGGACCACTTTGATTTTCAAGGAAAAGCT
>CAOGCB010609836.1:0-16250 GCA_948266635.1 Cnidoscolus chayamansa
ATTTATTGAAAACCTAATTTATTAATTTGGGTTTTATGATATGAATATCTCATTGCCTTAGATTTTATCTCAATGCAGACAACGGCGGAAAATGAAAGAAAGACAATATGAATAAACAATAATCAAACTAAAATTATTATCTGTTTAAAAAAATTAAAAAAAAAAACAATCAATATACAATACAGATGCAAAAGACAACTCCCCCAAAATACAATTTACAAAAACCAAATTTTCTCATCCAACAAAATATAAGCCAAGTCTCTCTCTCCCTGCTTATCAGAATTGATTTCAAAATTGGGAGGATGTCATCATCAGGGAAATGAGAATTCTCACCAGCTAACGACTTTCCTCTTTTAGATTCTTCTCTCTGGTGCGGAAGTCCTCCAAGCTGCAGTACTCTTGCTTTAGCAATCTATCCAATTCTGGATGTTTCTTTACTGGTTCTTTTTGCTCACGGAGCCCACGATAATGGTGGAATGCCCTAACATAGACAATTATTCAAATTACAGAACCAAACACAAATCTGGTCATTCAGCATGATCTAATTGCACTTCCCTTTAGTCTTAAAATAGCAAATATAATTAACAATAACAAAATCCATCATTTACTTTCAGAAATTAATCAAACAAAAAATAAAATTTCAATTATTTTAGACTCTGTTAGACTCCACAGTTTTTGATCTAGATTTATTTAATGTTTTTGTCCTACTTCATTAGCATCCATCCATTAAAGAAGGGACAATGTACTAATCATACCAACATCCAAACCTTTACTTCCCCCAAAAAAAAAAAATGCTTTATATGTTAAATTTGTTTTGTTTTGGTTGAAGGGTTACAATAAACTGGCACGTTAATTGAAAAGCTCATGAATGATAAAAAAATTTTGTTTGCCTGTTTCTTAACAAAAATTAGAAGTACTTGGTAAATGAATAAACATGAAGTTGGCTTTAATAACATTCATAAAAAGACCATTTTCAACAAATTCAGAGTTCGTTTATTGGAACCAAGAATTTGTTTTTGGCTAACATTCGCGTCAATTAGTTAAAATTTTTGTTCTTGTCTAGCTCAGCAAGCTGAGCTTCACCAAAACTGACTAGAACCTGTTTGAGCTTCGGTATACGATTCAACCTTAAACAGTTCCCTATAAACAACAATGCATTTGCATAATTATGATAAGATCTTTCTGCATATATTTGAAATAAAAATATCAGTTAAAAAGAACTCCAAAAATTCACTCATAATTGTCTGATATATTTCTTTCCCAAAGTAATTCCTGATACTTTGCTCCTGCCCAGAATATCCAAGACTTGATAAACAATTAAATTTTGAGTGTCAACCTGTCCACACACCTGATTATTCAACCATTTCTGCCAAAAAAATTCCAGTATCTTTGCCTACATAAGAAGCAGTTACAGATGGCAAGCTAGATCATGTCCACTGACACCTATTGGCATGACTGCTTAAAACCTATTGCCCTTCAAGGTCCCTTTTGTTTCACATAATATATTTTCTAGGAAAACATTTTCTGCATTTTCTGGTAATTGGAGTATTCAGGAAAATCAGTCAACAGAGAATACATGCCTAGTCAATGGAAAAATTAAGCTATTTTTAAGGAAAATGTCTATCTTTTGTAAAGAAGTCATTTTTCTAGACTTCGAAAATCTTACTAACATCAATAAACTTTCTATACATAAACTTACTAATATTTGTATTTTTTAACATTGTAACCAAACAATGGAAAATAAGTTGATTTTCTAGGGAAAATAAGTTGATTTTCTAGGGAAAATATTTTCTACCATTTCCGTGAAATAAACAAAGCCTAAGAATCATATTGAATGAGCATTTTGAGCTGTACACTGTACAACACCAAAATAGCAAAAATGGTAGTGATTCACTGAAAACCTGCCAATAAGACCTCCCTGTACCCCATAATGCACAGTTTCTAGCTCCCTGTTACCACTCTGTTTATGGAAATTCTCAATTTCTCATGTTTCAGACACCTAAAGTTAAATAGATATTATGAATCTTTCCTCATCATCACATAAACTCCTTTATTCTGATAAGGAGACTTGGACCATGGATTTTCTCAAATGTTTTCTCGCAACATTTTTATGCTGCTTTTTTCTTTGGAAAATATATATTAGACGATTGAAGCGAGGGCTTTTATTCAGTCTCTGATTTCCAACAAATCTAAGACTTGAATTGTTGCAAAAATAGCAGACACCTTTGTCCTAGAAACAAATATAATCAACTAATTAGCTGGAGTAGGTCTAATTCCTACCAGTCAAGTATATTTTGAATTCTTTATTTGTATTGCTAAGAAATGTTCTGTACTTCTATATGACCATAAACACTTGGAGCTTGTTTACTTGAGGAAACAGCTTCCTGTTTTCTATTATTCATTTCTATAAAGAAAAAGGGAAATCAAGAAAAAAAATGTCCAACTACCACTTTAAATAATCATTTTGCTAAAAAATTTATCAATTTTAGTAAAAAGGTTAGACTATAATTTTTTATGTAGAAAAATCATATTTATATATTTAGAAGACAAAGCTTTTATTATAAAGGAAAACATTAAAAACACAACTTATTGTTGTTTTCCAAATCTTAATTATATTTTGGAAACTGAAAAACTAGTTTTCCAACTGTTTTGGGACATTCGCACATATGAACATAGAACACCATTTTCCAATTTCCTTAGAGAACCTCTCTAGGAAACTACTCTAGTTTTCCACCATTAAACAGGCCCTAGAATTTTTGTGAAAATTAATGCAATCTCCTTTCCAAGACAAATGACACTTAGAAAACTGTGGCGTTTTGCATTTTTTTTACTGTAGTTTGGATTTGATTTGGAGAAAAATGTTTGGGTCCTTAGAAACTGTGGTGTTTAGCATTACTGAAACTGAAGGATAGAGCAGCTTTACTCAATGCATAGATATCCAGTAAAAGCAGTCTTAGTGGAGTGCCCGTAGCTTTTAATTCTGCAATTAAAGATTGCTGCTTCATTAGCTTTACTTTTTCGAAGAACTTTTTTTTAGTTTCTTTGAGAGGAGGGTATCTTACTCTCCAATTTGAACAGCTTGTTTCATCATTACTGGATCTTCACTTATCTAAACAAAAAAAAAAAAGGTTTCTACGCATACAGGCATTTGTCTTTGCTTGATTTCTTTATTTTCACATCTTAATCAATTCTTTCAATAAGAAAAAAATTGCACATGCATCTTGTGTTTGAATGTGTTCGTGATAGTATGTATTATTTTTGAAAATGCAAGTGCATGCGTGTGCAGCATGTGTTAGTGTGAGTGAAGTTGAATAAGCATGTTTCTCTCGAACTTGCAAGGAGGGAACTTAAAAATCTGCATCATGCCAGTAAGAGACAAAGATTCAGTTAATTTACCAATATTTCTCGAGGCCATAAATATTTCCTTTACGATAGAACTCAAGAGTAAGCTCTTCAAAATCCTTGTACAAGTCCTCGCTGAATTGGTTCTCCAAACCATAACTGGAAAAGAAAGGAGGGAAATGATAATATCAAGCAACTACATAATAGCATATGTAACAGAGAGCAAGCATATTAGTATATATTCCTCCATTAGACATTGAAAAAGATGGCTGGAAAGTATGAAAATGAATCTCATAATCAACATGCAAACAGAGCGAAGTACAGAATATCATTAATACCTATAAAACCTGAAAAGGCATTCTATCCCATAATTGTAATTAGCAGATGCATCTTCCAAAGCTAATTTCCGGAACTCATTATACATGGAAGGAACAAACATATCTCTAAGGAAATACGACCAAAATCTATACAGTGTATTCATTTCCTGCAGGAAAATCAACAAGAGGTCAATCTATGCTAAAATAAACAACTAGAGATAAAACAATATACTGCAATTCAGAAAATAATAAAAAAAATTAAAAAAATGTTTGGATGCTCTTAGAAGCTGTACATATGACAAAGTCCTATTAGCTTATGCAGAAGTGCCATAACCTTAAATCAGAAGGATTATTAATAAAGGTATGTAAAGGAAGTTATGACTTACAAAGTGAGGTTTGTTAAATCCCTCCCAAGAATGTCAAGGGATAAAAAAAATCATTTAACTTTATTAGCAGAACATAATTAGAATTAATAGTATAATAATTAAATAAATAATGATACATCCATTTTTTTACCTTGTACCAAATACAGTTAGTTATTACTTTTACAATTTTTAGTCCCCTTCTTTAACACCCAATTTTCAACATAACACAACCTAAACAGAAGTTACATGTATACACACTCATACCCAATGATATAGCAACAGAAACAATCACTAAACAAGCAGATTCTCACTGCAAAAAGAAATCAAATTCTTTCAGCTTGTGTAATGTCAGCGATGACCATGAAGTTCTCATGCAAGAATGACTGGAGAATAACCAGCAAAATTCAGCAAGTTAAATGAGAAAAGATGAAATTAGCCTAGTAGCACAAGAAAGCTCCCATCATGGAGCAGCTAGTACTCCTTGCCTTCTTTCTAAAAAATGCCAAGAAAGAATGTCCAGAGACAAACCTCACTGCAACCAACTCCCATTTTCTTTCTGTCACTTAGGCACCGCTTATGAAACTTCAGGTACCTAAAGACAACCACACAGGTACCAACTTCAGAATGCAGGGACCCATAATGTCATGTCACAACCAAGTATACACCCATCCATATATAATTTGCTTACTTCTGCTGTTTAAAGCCATTTTCTTCTAACAATTGATGGCTTGGATGCTGGAATGGAGGAAATGACTTTGGCATGGAACCCACTGGTGGACTACTGCCTGACAGAGTGCTGTGTGGCGAAGCACTCAACTTTGAAGACCTAGGACTGTAAAATTGAGATTCAGATGCATATTAGCTTATCAAAACGGAAAAAGGACACAGAAAAACCCAGACATATTCAAGTGGAAACTTGAAAACAGGAATTGCTGAAACTAATCATTATTGAAGTATCGTTACTTAGTTGTTATTGTACTTCTAATAATAAAATATTATAGCAGTAAATAATAACTAGCAGAAGACTTGAGCTTCAGCAACAAAATCCAGAGCTCATGCTAAAGTAACTTTATACCGACCCATGATTTTCTGGAGGTGTAGAACTAAAGAAAAATCCAACTGAATTACTCGGTGGACTTTCTGATATGATCCCAAAAGAATTACGGCCAGCTCCATGATTTCTAAAGTTGTAGGAGAAGAAGCGCTGCCTATGAGATGACTGCTGCTTAGAAGAACTTTTACTCTGTTTCCTTAAATTAGTAGTGCTTCCAGACTCTTCATGACCACCACTTCCACTGGAAATTTCCCCAGTCTTTGAATGCGATACTCCTGGGGCACTATTTGTATATCTTGAGTTTCCATCTTTGTTCTCAAAAGTGGAATTATTCTTTCTGCGATTAGACCGCTTAGTTTTAAGCTCCTGCCAATAAAAGTCGACTTAATCAATTTTGAGGATCATTAGAAATAGAGATCAAGGAAATCCACAAGGGAATAAAATTTAAACCAAATCAACTATAACTATGATGATAGCCAAACAGAAGATTCGACCTGTTCATAGAAATAGAGACCATCATTAATTGCAGAAGCAAGCTCCTTGGAAATGGATTTTGCATCTTTACCACCAGTTTTGAATTCTTCACTTGTTCTGCTATTCTGCATAGCCAAGACCCAAAAATAAGATGCAGCAAAAATGACTACCAGATAAAATCATGATCATGTTTCCTATGCAAATAAATTGCCGTAAAAGCACAGCCAGGAAGGAAAACAAGAGAGCAAAATTAATAACAGAAAAAGGGGCTAAAAACATAAATAATTGAACTTCAATTAAGAAATGACACCAAAGAAGAAAGGCGAGAAGTACAGTGACAACAAGCCTATCCCTTAAACATGTAAAGAGGAAAGATATTTCTTTATGTTACATTCTGCTACGTTAACAAACTTCGGAAAATAGAAATTCCATAATTGGTTGCATGAAAAATTGATAAATTACAGCAATATCAGACTTAATTCAATAAGAACTTCAATTTGTAAATTTTTTTTATCATTCATCTATAATTTGCTTACACCAGGATCACAAACCAGGCCAGTGACTGAGGTGCTGATGTGGCATGTCACAAAGAATATTCTAAACAAAAAAAATATATTTATCCTACCAAATAAAAAATGGATGCACTAAATAATCCCAGTCAGCATATGGGTATCATATCGTAAAAAGCCTAAAATTTCTCCTCCCTCTTCTTTCTCTTCTTTGTCTCTCTCCTTTTTCCACCTTGCTATCTGCTCTATTTTCCTCTCTTTATAATCAACTTAGACACTAAGACATCTAAAGACTAGCACCCTCAAACCTGAAATTCAACAAACATTCAAATAAGAAAAACAATCTGACAACCAAGATAAAAGAAAATGATAAAAAGGACAGGCCTTTTATAATGAAGCTCTAACAAGGAGAGAAGATGCAGCAAATAATGAACAGAAGATGCAATAACAGTCAGCCAAAACAAAAATGCAACTAGTCTTCTTCTCTATTCTTGTATTTCTTTTTTCTCGTATCTATCTTTCAATCATTAGGATTATGTTTTTCTCCTCTAGAACTAGTTCATCTCCACCCACCATCATTGAAATATGGCTACGCAGTAGAAAAGAAAAATCCAGCTTTACTATAGGACCATATTAGATTCTATGATAAGTGATAACAAAAACTTTACTCCTCTGATTGATTCTAATGCTGTGGTGACACATTGTAATTTGCTGTTGTTTGGTGAATCAAGACTCGACAGCTTTGGGCTCAAATTTCTCTGAAAGCATAGAGTTTGTAGTACGTGACACTCACGTGTCATAAGGCTCCATCCGAGAATCAGGACCTCCCCTATCCTTTTACCAATGGATCCTCAAATCAACCTTTCCTTCTCAAACTCTTCCTCTCCATCTCGGTCAAGCTTCCGCCGGTTGCCTAGGTAAGCAGTTTTTTTTCATTCATTGATTGATTCAAGACAATGAAATTTCCTGCAAGTTGAAGCGCTAGCCATAGCAGCTGGTCCCAGAAGCGGACTTCCAGGCTGGGAAGGGGTCAAAAAACATGAGCGCCCTTGCAATCTTTCTAAAGTAAGAACCACAAAACTTGACTTTGAGAAAGGAAGGCCTACTATTAGAATATTAGTAAGACAGATTGGTCTATCTGTAGTAAGGGCCCTTATTCTTGCTCATTAGTGCTTTATTTTTCTTTTTCAGCTTTACATCTCTCACTTGTTTAGTATTGCTTTGGCTTCAAAAAAATGAGATGCAAGCATCTAAATGGGGTAAGTATCTCACATCCATATCCTACATTACTAACATAGAGGAGGAGGCCTTTGTTATATCTGTTCGGCTATTGTCACATATCACAGGAAGAAATGGCACAAGAAAAAGGTTTCAGAAGTTCTCCTTCCAGAAGATTCTATAGCATCAATTATTAGTTAATAAGTTCTGCACTATATCGTATTGGCCAGGGTGTGAGATGGAGGTAGTCATACCAGATGGTGGAGGATGGTACAGCTGTGACAACTGTCATCTGAAACAAGCTGAGAGGAATTAGTTATAAATAGGAGGCTCTGTAAATGCATCTGAGATTTTATAAACTGACACCAAAGCATCTGATCGGACTTCTGAATGATGGGCATATTGAGCTTCAAAGAAAGAGGGCCCAATGAACCCAAAGCAAGTCTAACTGACACTATTAAAAAATGGGAATATGGAGAAGAGGGCGGGGGGAGGTAGGGGTCCCCAGGCTGTCATGCAATTTTTTGCAGTCATGCCAACATGTTACACACATATTTTGTTCACATTTTTACAGTACAAGAGAATTATGGACACTGTTATATTGATATCTGATGACAGATAATAATTAGAGAAATATAAGAAATAATAGCAGGTTGCTCTCTCACAAAAACAACAATTTGCTGCCAAACAGCTATACCTGTGTGACAATCACAAGTCTTTGAACATCCTGATCATTGACCATCATCTCATCTTCTTCATCATCAATCCTGGACAAACAGTAACAACATTAACTGGAAGTACAAGGAACAATATCATGGATTGCTACGAGAATTTGGGAATAGAACAACATGGTTACAAAGCTTCTACAAATACCTAAATCTGAAAAAGAATGGCAGTTTCAATCACCTCATCTGTCCTGTTTTATAGAGGAGGACAGGATGAGAAGGAGAAAACAGGAATGTTATCCATTACTTACACACAGTAAGGACACATTTCCAAGTTTATCCATTTACTCTCATCTTCCCCAGGCCTTGTTCAGTGACAAAAGGCATAAAGTAATTTGGGGGAATGAAAAATACAATTGCAAGGAAGCAGGCATCAATTATTGAGAACATCAACGCTTGCAGCTCCAATTTGAAGGAGAAAATTAGGGACATTGCTCTCCTAGCTTCCTGGAGAAGTGATTATGAAGATAATGGTCGAAAAGGGAAATTGTAGTCATAGGAGACCAATAAAGTGAGGCACATGGTATAGACCAGCAGATTAAGCTTAAGCAACATTAATTTAGAGTGGGATAACGGTTTCTTTTTTGATGTTGATGATATGTTCTTAAATTATTCTTTAGCATCATTCCCAAAGTGCTAATACCTTCTCCCCAGCTCCTCCAAGAAAATCCCATGCAATTACTTGGTAAATTTTTTAGGTACATGACAAGAATAGTGCCCATTAAAACAACTAATAAATTAAGGTCAGCCTTATTTTCCTCCACAAGTTCAAACAACAAGACAATACATTGGGTAACATGGAAAGGGGAGAAAAGTTAGATGCAAGAGAATTTTATGGAATTGGGAACACTCATGCAGAGGAGCTTCTTAGTTGGACATAGCATGGAGGATGAAACCAACCTCCATCTCCCTGAATAATGTAACTGGCTAGAATTTAATGAGAATGAAATCAACAAATACTAGATTGTTGTAAAACATGAGCAAACATAAAAGCTGCTGTGGCACATTACTTTATGTCACTAAACTATAAGCCACAGGCTCAAAAGATATTTATGCAATTGGAGTCAACATGTTCATTCAAGAGCATACCTCACAAGTTAGTATGGTTTTAATTAAAGAAGTTGCAATTAGTTTTATGTAAAAAGAAACTATAGATCAGCAAATTTATGAGATCCTTTCAGATAATGTGATACAAGTTCAAATAGGATAGGAGCTATAAAGAAGATGTTGCAACTGGTTTCAATCGACATTAGGGCAAGCGTTGAAAGGTCAAGAAAAGATGCAAGTCAAGCAAATCTAATGGATCCACTTTTCAAATGATCAACTTACTCATCCTTAATTCTGATCCATCATCACTTGTCTCACAACGTAGTACTAATTCAAGTAATAAGCCTAGAACTACTGAAGCCTTGTGGATATTTTGTACATTGAAAGCCTAGACTAAATCATGTTTCATAATTTATACAAACAGATAGAAAGCTCTAGTAGAAGAAAGTGTCCAACGAAGTGAAAAGAAGGATGTCCTAGTAGGAGCTAAAGAAGACTTAATGGTTGGGAATTTGATGACAATGATCTAGAAAATCGTCTGATCCTGTCCCTGCCAGAGAAGAAAATATTGATTGCAAAAGGACTAGTATGTTTAGAACCAAAGTCCTATCCAATTATCAAAATGCACTAAGATGAATGTGAGGTGGTAATTGCTCTAACATTATTTCCCATGTTGCAGTTTGTAGCCTTAGCTTAAAGGCAAACCACATCCAAATTCCAGACCCATATGAGGTATAGGATGGGTGAAGACCACTGAACTCCAAGTTTATTAAACTACTAAAGGATCCATTGATGACAAAAACATAAATTAAACTGACCAAATTATAGTAACATGAAATGATCAAAGAAAAGAAGGCCTAAAAAAATTGTAATACCTTCTAACTGGACACACACTATCATTCTTCAGTGTTTTCTGCTCAAGCTCCAGCTCTTCATCAAGCATAAATGTGTTTGAAAAATCATTAGACAGATCACCAAGATTTTGCGAAGTCATATCTGATGAAATTTCCATCCCATCAGTCACATGATACTTTGAAACTGTAGGCTCATTCCCATCAGAACGAGCTGCATATGAAGCATTGCAGCTGTTGTCAAGATATGGAAGGTTAATGTTGTTCAAGTCAGTAACTGAATTTCCATTCGGATCTGCATTGGCACTACTTATTGCCTGTTTTACAGCATGAACAGATATGTCACCTTCATTTGCACCTATTTGTATTCTTTCTGGAGCCTCTCCATTTGTCAATCTCTGCTCCTCAAGACCTGCATTATTATGTGATGAGAAGTCCACATTTTCTTTGGAGATACCCATTGCATTGACTTCATTAGCACAATCTACAACTTGGGACTCAGAATTCTGAGTTTTTGATAATGATGTATGTTCAGTAGAAGCTGGAATCCACTTTGACCACTCATCACGTCTCCGAATCTTGTCACCCTATTGTCACAAAACCAATCATGGAGTGACTTTGAACAAAGAACTAGTATGCTAAAAGTAAACCAAAAGCGGGAAAAAAAAAGGAAATGAAACTTTGTCAACACATTCCACAATACAGATCAAGCTATCATCATTCACATCCACAAAAGTAATGCAAGTAACCTCACTAGTTCAATACAGGGCAGAAAAAAATCAATTCAGTAGCCATCTCATCTCAATAAATGATGAAGCAGGTGAAACTCAACAGTTAAAGTAAATCATTTATTAGAAGGAACAAATGCAAGTGATAGATCAACATGTTCGATGGATGAAGTATCGACATGGGAAAATCGATTAACAAATAATAAATTACAAGCCACAGCATTTTATGAAGGAAAAAATGAGATGATAATATAGCCCTTAATAGCCAAGTACCTTAAATTTTATTTTAATACACAATTGGCATAGCTAAAAAGTAAAAACCCTAAGCCTAATTAATTAGATTGTAAGATAATATGGCAAATAGCCAAATACTGAAAAGAAGGAACAAAGAGATTTAAAAAATGGTTGACAGGCTGATTTTGCAACCTGGAAATGAAACACCAACAACAATGATTGAATCATTTTTCTACACCTTTCTCTTACATTAACTATAAACTAGGTAACATTCTCCAGCAATAAGTCATCCGAAAAAATTTCTTCACAAAAATAACAAGCTAATTGAATACCCTGAAAAGAATACCTTTAAATGAGAAAGATTATGACAATTTTAAGAAGCTCATAACCACCAAAGAGTAATATTTTGGGAACATTCAAACCACCTTCTCAAGCTAGCATGCATTATGGTATCAAAAAATTATGGCCACATTTCAGCTTATATACATAGAGACAACCAAAAAAAAAACAAAAAAAAAAAAAAACAAATAATGACGACGAAAGCAAACCTGAACTTCCACTGTACTTGAACTTTGTAGTGCATCAAGGATAAAAGGTATATCTGTAGTCATTTTCTTCACCTGTGATGCCAGATATTAATAAGCTCAATTACCTCAGGCTACAATGAAAAAAGTGTAGGATATCAAACATACCCTGTTAAAGTCAGCAATCGTTGAAACAGGAACCCATCCTTGGCCATCCATCAAGGATATTAGGTAATGATCAGACTTCAGATTTTCGTCACTGCCATGAGGAAGTAATGTAGTTACAGAAAATATACACCTATAAATGAACCAGCACTTCTACATGTACTAAAAAATGTTTGCTTATTAATTTACAAATGCAAGTCCACAAATAATAAGAAATTTAGACAGTACTATTTAAATCTAACATTCAACGCAAAGAAAATCAATAAGCCAAAGAATCGTATTTCTAAAAAGACTGCACTATCTATTGGAGTTACAAAAACAGCCCTTTTTGGAGTTCCTTTATCAGCAACACAGCAGGCACCAAAATTATCCAACTTTTATGGAGTGCCTATGACAGTGTAGGTTAATGCTAATGATGCATCAATGAGGAAAAGATATACTCTGAAATAGGAGAATAGTATCTCATCTGAAAGTGTTGAAATCAGCCAGCTAGAAAGGATAACACTTCATAGCAGAGTCCTAACTCCTAACAATATCTGTAGGGGAAAATCGGATGGTTGTGCCATTCATGCAGTTTTCAATAAATAAACACATGTAAAGTACCTTTCTTAGCTTACCTGAAATAATAATCTATTTGTCTTATTATGCTATCTCTCAAAGACGGTGATTCTTGGGGGATGGGAGGAACCCCTGAACTAGTAGGATATGGCATAAAACGTGGAGGGTGGCCTCCCCTGAAAGAACCTGTAGGTGCAAGAGGAACATAGCATATGGGTGGTCCTGTATGATAGATAATTGCTCAGATCATCTTATACAGAATTTGATTTCCATATCCAATAACATAAAAAGAAAAGAGGAAAACCAAGAGGAATAATGATGATGATGATACCAGCAGCAAAAGAGATGTAATTACACAAAAGACAACTAAATTCCAACGTGATGAAAAAGAATAAAACAATTACCTGGGAAGTTTGGAGCCACCATGAAGCCTGGAGCAGGAGCAAATAATGGGGGCCTGACTAGAGGCCTTGGTCCCATGCCTTGTTGCAAAGCCATGTTGTCTCTGGGGCTAAATGATCGTTGATGCCAAGCATGATTCAAATGAGCACCAGCCTCTTGCACACCGGGTCTTCTATTTGAAAAATTGACAGCAAAAGCGTTGGGATCCCCTCTTGGTGGAGGCTGAACATTAATAGGTGGAACAAAAGGTTGGACAGCGGAAGAGTCTGATCCAGACTTTACCAAATGTGGTTCAACGCTAGGAAAAGGTGCAGGGCCAGGCTGGTAAGCATATCCAGAAACAGCAATGTGTGGTGGAGGCACCATAGCATGAAAAACAGGTGGCAAAGTCGGTTGCTGGTAAGGAAAGGGTACAGGAAAAGGAGGTGCAACATTTTGGTTGCGCTTAGAGCCTAATTTTTGATGTCTCGATGACGAATACTTGTGCGAAGAATTAGGATTTCCAGAACCATTTGACTTGTGTTGCCCGACTAATCCCTGAATAAACCACCAAATAATTTAGCAAAAAAGAATAACATCCACATTAAGATCAACTAACAAATATATCAATTAAAGGTGGAAGAGTGGCAAAGGCAATGATGTGAAATAAAGCAAATTTCACAAACAAGCTGCAGGGAGGAGTGCTTTTCCATTATAAGCAGTATTCATCCAAAAGCAAAGCTAACCATCCTAATTATGCTCTCGCAATACATAACATATTCATGTGAATAAATCAGCAACTAATCTAGCTTGCGTCAACTATATATGCTAAGAATCATATATTTATAGTCTTTATTTGATGTAAATAGCAATAATAGACTTCCACAAAATTATTTTGTTCGTTGGATAAAATCACACTCAATTTGAGATATTTGGCCTAAAGTACCAAAATTAAAAGCAATGATAATGGTGTATTTATGCTAAGAATTATATATTTATAGTCTTTATTTGATGTATTTATTGTCTAAGAATTTAATTAAGTAATAATAATGATGTCTAATATATAATCTCTATTTGATGTATTTATGCTTGCTATATATTTGTGAGTATTATTATTATTATTATTGTAGAAAGTATAGAAGAATATGTTTTATTATGTTGCGTGTGGAAAAGAAATGAGAGTACATATTTATATACATAGGTGAGGACTAAAAAGGAAGTTAATCTCTAAAATCATGCCCTAGAATCAAGCTAATTAGAAATTAATATCATATCTAATCAAGCTAACGAGGAAATAAATCTTCTCTTTTAATACTCCTCAAGTTGGAGTATAGATGTTAATCGTGCCCAACTTGTTACAAATATAGTCAACCTGAGGTTCACTAGTTCTGACATGTCCTATGGATATTATTTTCTATTGGATTTTTTCACAAACAAAGTGACAGTCAATTGGTTTGTTCATGGAAAATTGGTTTAGAGGCAATGTGGATGGCCGCTTAATTATCACACCATATTGTGGCGGGTGAAGAAACGTTGAAGCCAACCTCTTCTAATAATTGTCGTATCCACATTACTTCATATGCAGCTTGTGTCATGGCTCGATACTTAGATTCAGCACTAGAGCGAGAGATCATATTTTGCTTCTTACTCTTCCATGATACTAAATTACCTCCCATGAAAACAATATCTTGTCGTTGACCTTCTATCAACTTTTGAGCCTACCCACTCGGCACGTAAGCCTCACATGCTGGTATTCCGGCGACCGGATTTCATAGATGAGCTCGCCATAATGTTTCCTTTCTTCCTAGGGGGCGGTGAGATCAAAATATCATCCTAAAATGGTGATCTAAAGAACAGCAGCCTAGAACCAAAATTGGGTCTTAACCCTAAAGGAGAAAATTTAAATTCTCTCTCCAAAAATGCTCTGATACGATGTAGAAAGTATAGAAGAATATATTTTATTATGTTGTATGTTGAAAAGAAATGAGAGTACAGATTTATAAACATAGGTGAGGACTAAAAATGAAGTTAATCCCTAAAACATTACCCTAGAATCAAGCTAATTAGGAATTAATATCATATCTAATTAAGCTAACAAGGAAATAAATCGACTCTTTTAACAAATATTATTTATATCAACAAATACGTATTCATTTCATAAGCTTTGAAAATTTTTTTGAAAAATTTACATAGCGCCAAGCCATTAACATTACGTTACAACTCTTATAGGCCTCTTTCCATTCCACGACCACGACTGCAATTTAAAACCGTGCTATATCCTTCTATTCTAGTTTCATTGTGCTTCATAATCATGCTCATTATGAACGCTAGTTGTATGCATAAATTTCCTATATTTCCAACCTTTCAACTGAAGCCTAACTGACCTAGAAACTCTAACATGTCAGCTGTCCCACATCATTTCAAAGCATTATTCACTCTGCTTTATTCCTATGATATGAATTACCAAAATTGCAAGTCTATGAAATTTTTGTTTACATTGTTCTTTTTTGGTTAATAACACCCATGCAAGCCTATTTTTCTTATGAGTATCTATAATTCAATCCTCAGGATTCTGACATTATGATGCAGGCAGAAACGACAAAATAGTGTTGTCTCTGATGTAGTTAGGGGGGGTTTTTTTTCCCTTTTCCAGTTTCACTTGGTGGATACAATTCATTTCTATGTACGACTATTTATTTAGGGATTTAAAAGTATTATTTCAATATCTTCCTATTTAACAGTCCAAGTCGACCAAGTCCTAATAAGAATGGAAATATTAAGACTTCATGCTATGTAGATCCTTTACTTTTTTAACATGCAAATTTAATACGAACCCGCATCCTCTTGCATTAACTCATTCGCTTATTTGTATTCTTATATTAAAAAAAAAAGTAGGGCAGATACAAACTGCATAATTTATTAATTCATCTTGTACAGCCTCTGGTATTCAATATGCCCCATTAGCCAAAATCCCTCAAAAAGAATAAACCTAAGAATATGCAATAGAACAATAAGAAGGATGGCTATAATTACTTGGCAAGCAAATATTAAGGAGCAAGCGAGAAGTTGGGCTGACATAGATATCAATCGAGTACCAACTACGAACTATATGAATAACAACCTCAGAAACATGGAAAAGAAGGCATAAAATTTATAGCTGGTCTAGAATATAACTCATATACAAATTACTAACGGAAGCATAACCTACACAATACCTGCGTTGGAGAAGGAACAGAAGCCAGCTTTGTGGCAGAATCAGTAGTCTTGGAGCGTTGTTGGTGATGGGCGTCGGCAAGAGCAGGCCAAGACTCGGCGCCCATCACAGGAGCATCGGCCACCACTGGTGTCTTCCAGGGGGACTTAGGCCCGCTATTTACCTCCTGATCATCCCCACCTTCACTCTCAGCCATCACCATAAACACGCCCCCGATAACACAAATTACAGCGCCTGACCGATTCAAGTAGAGAATTTGGCAAGAGAAAAACAACGATTGGATACAAGAGATAGAAAAGCGCAGTGGCGGAGCTATAAACTAATTCTAAAATATCAGGTTTATCAAAGTAAGATCGTTGCTTATAATGATTAGCAGAGAGAGAGAGAGGTGTTGGGTTTAGGACAAAAGAGTGAGAGTAAATAGTATTTGACAGTTTCAGAACGCCAACGAAGTGCGGAACACTATTGAAAAAGGCTGAGCAGCCGCAAGACTCTGTACTCCTGTACTCTGTAATTTTGCCTCCTTTTTATACTAGCGAGTGTG